>JAPSES010075090.1:0-10001 GCA_029822895.1 Maxillicosta whitleyi | reverse complement strand
GTCAGTGTCAGAATTACTGTCCAGGAGGAAACAGTGAACCTCCAGGAATATATCAAGAAAATGGCCCCAATGACCAACTGCTAACAGAATGCCTCAGGCAACAAAAGCCCAGTAAAGACGAGGAACCAGAGGGGGGGCTATTGTCCAAGGACAAGCCCTTACATGGCATGTACCATCGGCAAATAGAAGGAGTGGCTGTTAGAGAAAACATACCAGTGGCTGGAGAAGGCTGGACTGAAGGACAGGACTACTGATGGCAGCACAAGAACAGGCCCTGAACACCAGAGCAATAGAGGCTGGGGTCTACCACACCAGACTAGACCCAGGTGTAGACAGTCCAGAACATCACAGCAGGTGTAAGATGGTGGCAGGGAAGGCATACATGGAGCGGCATAACCTGGTAGAGGACATAGTGTACAGGAACATCTGTACACAGAATGGACTGGAGGTCCCAGGGTCCAGATGAGAGACCCCCCCCCAAAGGTGACAGAACAAACAGGCCAAAATCCTGTGGGACTTCCAGATCCAGACCGACAAGATGGTCATGTCCAATCAGCCGGACATAGTGGTGGTGGATAAACATCAGAAGACAGTGATGATGATAGATGTTCTATGACTGTGGATTGCAACATCAGAAAGAAAAAACACGAGAAGCTCGAGAAACCCCACAGGCTGAAAGAGGAGTTAGAGAAAATGTGGGGTGTAAAGGCAACAGTGGTATTAGTAGTAACAGTGGCACGAGGGGCAGTGACCTAGCCTGGTTATCACGACATTCCAATACCATACTGGCATTGGGTCTGGCCGAGCATATTGACAAAGCTGGTTCTCTAAAAAAAAAAAAAAAAAAAAAGGGGGGGGTTCAAATTTGAAATATTCGCCTCCTTCAAAACTCACAGTCTGTTATTGGTCGAAGCCAGAAAAGGCATCGAAGCTTAAACCAATCACACAGCGCTTTCCTCTGACGTATGTTAAGCAACAAAAACGGCTTGAAGGATCCGGCTAGCAGCGGGGCTAACTGGTAGATAATACTTTCACCGAAGCCGGTCGGGACCAAGGCGAAAATATCCCTAGCCCAGGCTAGCAGTGACCCCCAAACTGGGAGAACAGCTCCAGCAGATACCAGGAACATCAGAGATCTGAGGCAAAAGACCGTATTGTTAGGAACAGCTAAGATCCTGCACAGTTTGTTTTTTTTCACATTATTTAAATGTATCCATCCATTTTCAACTGCTTAGTCCCTTTCGGGGTCGCAGGGGGCTGGAGCCCATCTCAGCACAGGGTTTCTGCAGGTATCAGCATATCTCATTTAATGCTTTTTTATGCCCTTTTTCATGCCACTTTAAACTAATTTAATGCCAATGTCCAAATGCAGTTACGTTCACACACAAATTGTAAGCATTTAATGCCATTTTTTATTTCAAATAAAAAAATCTGTCTTTTGAAATACATATATATATGTATAAATTGCTCGAGCTGGCATTAGTTCGATGTCTCAACTTTGTGCACTGGCCGTAAAAAGCAGCCGATTTAAAGGTTCCGCCCGTCAACCATTACGCTATTTCGGATCAAAATTTGATTTAGATGTTTATATAATCAAAATAAATCGTGAAAAACAATGTTTTTCTTCAATCACGTTTACATATTTTTAATGCCTCTGAACATTGAATTTCAAGCTTTTTCATGCCATTTCAGGCCTGAATTTTCACAAAATCCATTTAATGACTTTTCATGCTTTTTAATGACCTGTGGAAACCCTGCAGCAACTACGGGCGGAAGGCAGGGTACACCCTGGATGAGCCGCCAGTTCATCGCAGGGCCAATTAATTAAATGTAGTGACCCTAAAATACAATCACAACCAGAGAAAAACAAGCAAAACTGTCATGCAAGTATCACTGTTAGGCTTATGATATTCTGAAAACAGTCTGCGTCATGGTTTGCATGTGGAATTTACACAGAAATGGGGAGAGTTCTTATTTTTTGCCAGACCATTTGATATGCAATGCTCTGTACAGTAATTATGGAATTTTTGCTCATTAATGGCCAAAAAAAAAACAAAAAAAAAACAAAAAAAAAACACTGCACTTTGTGTTAAAAGGGGTTCCCAAATCTGCATTTTAATGTACAGATAGAAAAAAAAAAGAGGTCACACAAGTCAGGCATGTTTATAGGAAGGCAGCAGATGAGTGGAAACAGGCCATCATCATCATCATCATCATCATCATCATGGGTTCTGACTCATGTCTCCTGCAGGCTTGTAAGTGATGCACTGGGGTCCGGGCTTCCAGACCTTACATTTCCATCTCTCATTACATCATGGCGCTGCATCGCTACACTGTCTGCACTGCCCTGATGCCGTATTATTTCAGCCAATCTGACAGGCTGAGCTTTACATAAAAAAAGGACACATTTAGGAGCAGATTCGCACCACCGGGTTCTTTTCCATCTCAGTCATTAATCACTGCACTACTTTTACAAAGCACTACTTCCCGGATTTTCAACTAGCAAATGTATCCTGCATAAAATATTTGTCTCCAGTCATTTTTGCAGCAGATTTATTCTATGGAGAAAATGGTTTGGAGAGATTACTCCACTTGCTCCGAGGCACTTCAGTATGAGTCAGAGATGGAAGAAACTTTCTGCCTTCAAACAAGCACGGTTGCACAACACTTGGTTCTCTAAGATTCTTGATATTTTGGAAAAATAAAGATGTGATGTCGGGACATTAAGGGCAGACCTCCCTAACAATTTATTTTCTCACAAAACATCCCATCCTCACAAATACTGTCATCAAGTGAACATCAAAACACAAAAAAACAACTGAAGCACACTCAAGAGCATTGGGGTCTGTGTAGGAGGAACGTTGGATTGTGCAGAAGGGGCCTCCATAACAATGAAAGAGCGACACGAAGCATAAAACACCAGTATTGTTTTGGTCAATGCCATGCACAAAACTGCCTCATGTATAAAGGAGATAACAGTGAACAACTCCAGTTAAGTATAAAAAAAGCTACAAGATCAGACTGTCACTTAAAATTTTTGGAAACACTAAGATTTTTTTTTCTTTTAGTCTCATTCACTTCACAATTGTCTTCTTGTGGTAAATTATTTGCTCCATTTATGAGATTTTCGTGTTTATTGAATGAAATGTATACTTGTTCTGATGGCTCAACTGTAGATGTGGTAAAGAGTTTACACCATACTAGGTATCAAACATGCGGTCCGGGGGCCAAATCCGGCCCTCCAAAGGCCCTGATTCGGCCCCTGGAATGAATTTGTGAAATGCAAAAATTTTAGTTCAGGTTCCACATTGAGGCCAATTCAATGTTATAATAACCTATAAATAGTCACGAATCCACTTTTTTTGTAAATGTTTTCATGTATTTAGACTAAAACAAAAGTATAATTTTGCAAAAAGCCTGAAATGTCTTTAGAGAAGTATGTGCAATTTTAGTAATATTTCACCTGTTACTAAATATTTTGTGTATCTGTAATGTGATCTGTAAGTTATAATGTACGTGTGGAAATGATAAACTAAAGCATAATAGTGATTATAGTGTTGATATTATTCATATAGTTTGAAAGGATAATTTGTAGATTTAAACATTTCCATAACATCATTTTACTTTTTTCATTGTAAAATATAAAGAGAAGTTAGAATTGACATTATTTATGTATTATTGTGTCATTATTTTACTGTTTACTCTGCATATCAAATATAACTGAATGTGGCCCCTGAACTAAAATGAGTTTGATACCTCTGGTTTGCACCAACAAGTCCATCAAATGATGTTTTTATGCAAGTTTTTACATTTGACTGTCTGGAAGTTAACACTGGTTAAAACCGAACTATGCCTTGTACTCTCCCTGCTCTGTTATTTTTTTTTCTCCGAAATATGACCATTATTAGTTCCAGACAGCAAAGATAACAACTGCCAAAAGTCAATCTAAAGGCTTCAAAATCACTACATCCATGTGTTATTTTACAAAAGGTCAGCTGTTCGAGACCATCAACTGCCTTTTTTGTGGATCAAACAGAAAAATACACAGAAAATGAGTGTGTATTGTGGAGAAAAAAAAAAAAAACATATGTGCATTTGTGGATTAGGATTGACAAAAGCTGGTTATGGCTTAAATGAATCAGTCAACAATAGCCAGAGTAATGGAATTTCATGCTTCGCTGTTCCCAAACGAGTCATCCTTGCGAAACACATAGAAATGTAAAGAAAATGAGTTGCGCTTGCAGCCTTTGTATGAAAAAGGACACCGAAATGAAATCTTCAAACTGTTTTAAGAGATCGACTAAACACCCAAAGGCTGTGTTTGTAATATTGAAGTTGCTGCAGAGGTTTTAGAAAGCAACAGACACATAAAAGAAACAGAGTTCAAGCTATGAAGAAGAATAAATGCAGTTTATCTGAGGTGTCACCAGTCACTTTTCCATTGACCCTCAAACTGCACCAATATAACTTGCACATAAAAAAGGTACCCAATGGAAAAATGACAATTCGCCAAAAACTCTCATTTTTCTATTAAAAGTTTTTGTGCAGGCAAGAGGTAGAGGTTTTTCAGGCATAAAGCAAGAGGGTATATGATGCAAAACTGCAATGGAAAGACCCTTTTCGGCAACTACAGTCACATGAATTAAAAAAAAAAAAAAAACGGATGTTGACGAACGTTACAACAAGCAAAGAAGAGTTTTAAAAGAAACATGGTGAGGTATGTGCGACACACCAGGAAACCAATTTTTTTATTTTTAATTTAGTTCATGATTGAAGGGTAATACAGGTAGTCCTCGGGTTACGACGTACCTGACTTACCTTATTTAGACTTTGCGACACTGGAGTCTCAGCCACTATTACTGTATATTCGTACTGTAAACTGTACGTACAGTATCTTATTTTTTACTTTATTTTATTAATATGAAGTATAATACATGTATTTGGGATTTACGTGGAAATTCGGGTTACGTCGACAGCGTAGGAACGGAACTCGTATAAAATAATAATAATAATAATGAATTTATCTGTAAATCAACATATTTGTGTCCATCGACGTGTTTATGGAGTGACTTATCGTGTCATCTTGGGATAATAAATAAAGAAGTCATCGCATTTGTGATTCATTTTTTAAAAAAAGACATTACGAACTTGTGTCTTTTTGACATTTAGTAAATATTGGTAAGTTTTTGCACATACGTCCAATGGAAAAGCATCCACTCTTACTGTGGCCTTTGTATCTGTTTGCATACATTTAACCAGGTTGAGCACTTTCCAACACTAGGCTTTACTCAAGGACTCTGAGACACTGTTTAGGATCTCTTTCATTAGACATCAGACTTTAATTATAGAGGTGACAGAACCAAGGACTTTAAAAGCTGCATGAGTAATGGAAGAGGCTGTGCAGTTATCATTCACCATCAACCCCACAGTACTTGATGACTCTTATCAGCAGACCGCTTCCTGCCTTCTGACCTTTCACAGTTCACAAGTCATCCATTAACCTTCCTTGCCTTATACTCAAGTATGTAACAAAACAACACTATTTATGTTTGCAAAACTCGTACTGTCTCAAGAAGCTGCAAAGGATTTCAATGAAGTGAGTTAATCAATGACTGTTGTGCAGCTTCTAGCATGATGGATGGAATCGATCGAAAATAAATCAACAGCATTTGCTCTGTGATACTCCAGTGTTGATAAAATGTAGATTTAAAAATAATAATAATAATTACGTACAAGCAACACTTAAAGTGACTCCACATAGACTGGTCTCAGGCTGGTCTATATTTTCACTTCAGCTTTTTCCTCTGTTTAAAACAAATAACAATTGATGTTTGTTACTGATGAGTGTGAATGTAAAAAAATATACTGTAAAATTCAACTTTGAAGTAAAGATTAGACTTATATTTATTTATTTTATGGGCAGTATGGTGATGCAGTGGTTAGTACTGTTGTCTTTGCATGTTCTCCTAATGTTTGTATAGGTTTTTAGAAAACTTTTTATACTCAAGGTCCTTCAGATGTGATGAAGTAATCCCCTCGTTCAGCTTTTATGGATGATGGATGGACAGATGGATGGACGGATGGCAGAACAGATAGATGGGATGGATGGATGGATGGATGGATAGATAGAGATAGATGGGACAGATAGATGGATGGATGGGATAGATGGGTGGACACATGGATGGATAGACGGATGAATGGACACATAAATGGACGGATGGACAGATAGATGAGTGGATGGATGGACGGACAGACACATAGATGGACGGATGGATGGACAGAGATAGATGGGATGGATAGATGCATGGATGGATGGCAGAACAGATAGATGGGTGGGTGGATGGACACATAGATGGATGGACAGGGATGGGATGGATAGATGGATGGGACAGATGGGTGGAAGGACAGATAGATGGACAGACAATTAGACGAGTGGGTGGATGGATGGACGGACGGACGGACGGACGAATGGATGGATGACAAAGTAAAATACTAAAAATCCCTAGAAACCATTACTGAAGTATTTGTTTACGATTTGTTTCTTATGGAGTTTGAGCTGAATTCTGAAAATGAACTCATCATATTTCAGTGCCAACAAAACCTGGACAAAAAAATAAATAATATATACATATATACACATATATATATAGTTCTTAAAGTTAAAGTTCTTAATATCACAAAACACAATGTCCATTATATATGCATTTATACAAGCACATTACAGTTTCTATTGATTGGTCACCTTTCACTCACGCAGTTGATGGAGCTCAACGGCACATTAAATCAGACTAAATATGCATCACACATTGGTTGTCGATATGTAAATTCAGTCATCGACCTAGTGGGTTTTTTTTACGCTTTGCTGCCTGAGAAAATGTCAAGCTGAAGACTGCAGGTCACTTACTACATTTCACATCTTAAAAAAGGAAAAACAAAAGTCAATCCCTTGTATACCACAGATAAAGTTGACTTTGTAATCCTGTGGTTTAATGTTTACTGCTTTAGTTCTGTTGAGCAGCGTGTGGATTTTGACAGTTTAGGAGGGGATGTGTCATCCTCCGCCCCAGCACACGAGCCCCGGGCTGATAATGCTTGTGTTATTTAAAGACTCCCTCTGTGACCCTATGTTTTATAATGAGCTTAGATTTACTAATCATTATGCACATTTAAAATTGTGATAAACATGATTACTCAAGGATATGTGCTAGAGATAAATGGAAAGTCATTATCATAATTTCAAACACATTCTTCATTTTTTAATTCTCCAACGTTCTTGTGCTCCGGAGGAACACACTGGTTTTTGTTTTTTAATCATGCAGTCTCCAGTTCAAACCAAGGTTAGTCTTTCTGGAAGCTTAAAAATCATTTTTGCAATGTAATTTAGCACCTCATTGAGTGCTCTCCTCATGGAAATAACATTTGGGATTCTGAAAAACATATTCAAGATAAAAGCAAAATAGACCTTTCAGAGTGAATAGTGAAAAGCGGCAGAAATAGCTCAATTTTTCCATCATATATTAATGAAATTAGCTGCAGTAAAGTGTCACCAGTTGAATTCAGACAACATTTCAGAGCAAAGAAGCAACAAACACAGTTGGAGTGTTGGAGTGGCTTACACACCGTCACAAATGGATAAATCTGAGAACACTATAGATGTAGTTTTAATAGTTACACAACCAGTTAAAAAATTTAGACTCACCCTTTTTTCTTTATTTTCATGACGATTCTCACTGAAGGGATCTTTTATGTTCCCTTGTCATGTTGTTGGTCTGTTAACCTGTCCTGTCCTCCAGAACTCTGAGCTGACGGGCAGTAATCTGACTGATTGTGCACACCTGAAGGAGGCTGTGGGTTGGGCTCATGTTCTGCTGCTCTCTCTCTTCCTTATATGGTAAACGTTCTGCATTAATATAGTTCTTTTCTACACCTTGGTACTCAAAGCACTGTACAAAGCCTCACATACACACTCCAGTAGTAGGATACTATACCATGCCATGGGAGCAATGTCTTGCTCAAGGAAACTTCAACATGTGGACAGTGGGAGACAAGATTTGAACCACCAACCTTATGGTCTCTGGACAACCCCCTCTACCAACTGAGCCACAGATAACACCAGGCCTAAGCCTTTTAACCGCTTGTTTTATCCTTTTTACTCTACTGTTTATTTTTCTTTTTTTTTTTGTCTTGTTCCTTAATGTGTTGTGATTCCGAGCCCGTCGTAACACAACAAAACTGTCCAATCCACTTTATTTCTAAAACACATTTAAACAACAAGAATGTTTGCAAAGTGATGAACAAAACTACACCATAGATGGTCACGTAGATTTAGTCTACGTCCGGATGTAAAAATTCAGACTAGAAAACACGCTACGAGCTAGTTTTCAGCAACTCTTATCAGACGACACGGAAGCAACGCGCCGCATCGGAGTAACGAGTCGAGCCGGTCCTATGTAAGTGGAAACGCAGCACAGGAATACTGAGTAGAGCCGGTACCATATAGTGGAAACGGGGCATAATAGCGCATTTTCTTCACCTTCATGGTTCCCAAAATGTGTTACACACATTAACCTATTCACACAAACTCATTACTGCCATGCAAGGTGTTGCCAGACAATAACCTCAGAGCCAGGATTCAAACTTCCAACCCTTCAGCTATTGGACAACCCGCTCTACCAGTTGAGCCCTGCGCCGTGCTTCCTATTCTTAGGGTTAGGGTTAGCATGCCTCTATTATACTACGATGGATCTCAATCTGTAAGCTGGAGGTTCCATCCGAGAGGTCACTGACGAACCCCTCTGAGACATCGTTCTGAAACTAGATTTGCATCATATTTCAATAAATGTAGTCTTTGTGACATTTTGTTTGGTGGTGTGCCTACGTGTAATAGGTTCTAAACCAATGAGCAGCTCCTCACCCTGTTCAGGCTTTAAACCTCATGACACTGTTTCAATCTCCTCTAGAATCAGAGCCGATACTTCAGACGGAGAAGAAGATGACTCAACCACGGGTTAATTCAGTTCCAAAGCTCATATCCAACCATTTCCCATCTGCGAGCGAAAAGACAGAAGAATCTGTTGAACTCACAGAAAAATGTGAGAGTGTGATAATGTGTTGTATAATGCGTTGCCCCAGCAAACAACAATGTAATGAAGGTGAAGGAATTTTTGATACCGTACTCCATCTCAGCCGGGCGCTGGTACCTGAAGGATAATGGATTCAAGTTGCTGTGACTCACAAATGGCAAAAGTAATCAAAGAACAAATCAGTGGCACACAGAAAAGCAAATAGTGTGCATCCAAAGTGGGTTATCTGTGCACTGTCTTTGGCGGAGTGCAAAGATGGCTGATACATGCAGACAATACCACTGCTGAGGGGAAATGATTACACTGGTCTTGAGCCTCTTTTTGGCAATAATGCCGCTACATTAAAAGGAATTGCTGGAAGCCCCTGTGAATACTAAACTAGTTTTATTTTTATGCTCGAGCAGTGACTTGATTTATGACCAGCAGACTGTGAGGAACCACAGTAGCATTTTACACTAACACACGGAAAGTACAACTCAGAGACATGGAGAGAAATTTAAAAAATAAAACAGATATTTTCACATTCATGCAGATTTTTTTTTTTTTTTTTTTACTATATTGTGAGATTTTCATTTGTCATCAATGTTCTAAGGATTGATCTAATATTCTAAACATGTTTGATTAAACATTGCTAATGGCTACTTCAATCAAATCAAATAACTAGTATCCTGGGTCGTATCACTGAAAATACATTATGCAAAATATTGTTCGCTTTATTAAAAACAGGGAAATTAAGCGGAACTAATTGGAAATATTCAACACCTTCATCTCAGAAGACATTTTATTGATGTAAATGAAAGATAATAACAACAAACCTGATTAAACAATCAGGCTAAAGCTAAAAAAAAAAAAAAAAAAGCTAAAACTTTCACTTTGCTGGGTGTCAAGAGGATATACACATATATGTCTTAAATAATT
>JAPSES010075089.1:0-10001 GCA_029822895.1 Maxillicosta whitleyi | reverse complement strand
AAGAGGAAAGCGTCTTCAGTTTCACTTGTTTCTCGTAGCAAGGCCTCAACATGATTATGTTCCGGGGGGCCCAAAATTGGTAGGGGCCCCCCAGGTTGACATAACTGCCATCTTTTACTTAACACCTTAAAAGACTCTTTAATGAGCCACTACTAGTGTTCTATGCACATTCTCAAGCATCTTACAGGTAACAGACTTAAAGTAGGGACCTCCTGACCTGTCAAACACTTTATTCACTGTTAGTAAACTTGATCACATTTACACACACACACACACACACACACACACACACACACACACACACACTACGATGATGGTTTTGAAAACAGAGCAACATGAATTTTTAATTCAGAAGACAGTGTGCAATGCTTACCGCAGCCTGTTTGTGTGTATTTGACAGGATACCATGCACTCTAACTTGTCCATGTCTTACGTCGCTCATGTCTACCCAAAGTTCCTTTGTGTGCTGGTCCTCAGGGCCATAGCTACGCCATGTGTAATACTTCCCAGAGTCCTCCTTCCAGACAGAAGACACAAAGGACCACAGGTTTTAATAGCTGATGATAGAGAGGATGTCATACAGGCATCAAAAGTTCACTATACACACAAGGAAATTACATGCTGTCATATGCTATTGAAATAAATGGAAAAGAGTAAACTTACTTTCCAAAAGAGGGCAGTGTTTAACTCCAATTCAAACAACTCAAACATATCAAAAGCCAAAAACATAATTAATGCCACAAAAAATTACAGTCCTACAAAACACTGTGGTACAGATTTACTCACCACTACATGTGTCATGTTGTTTGGCCAAGTATCAACGGTGATTCCACCAACCAACACCGCCCTGTTTATCCTACTGTGGCCTGAAGATGAACTCTGGGCTGTGTGAGCTTGACTGTCGCCTCTGGTTGACTCTACATGTTGCTCTGAGATCACAGTGTACAAATTATCTGCCAAAAACAAAACATCTAATTTAAATTTCAGATAGTCAGATATCATAGTCGAAAAAAAGGGCATAAATATGTTTCAAGTTTTAAAATGTCTACTATGATGTCTACTGTTTCAATTTAATGAAAAAAATAAAAATAAAAAGAAGAAGAAAGCTGCATTTCTTTCCAACACTGTAGGCAACAATTGAAATGAGAGTTTGATTCAGCCTGTTAAGAAACATGTTTATTTTTGTGGCTCAGCATCCAGAGAAATTACAATTTACTTTGGAAAGAGTTATGTCGGATAAATTCATTGCTGAATGAAGAGGAAAACAATACCATGTCCTGCTGCTCGGACAGAACTGTCAGGATCTACAAACAAGGTAAACCATGCTTAGTAATCACACTGAGGTAGGTAGGTTTTGTTTTAAAGTTTGGGGTGTTTTAATTGATGATTTGACCTCTGTTCAAACCACATGTTTAGATTCTAGGCCGTGCACAGTTACTTCCTTGTTGATGTTAGGAGTTATTTTAGCACCGCACTGTGATTTTCTATGAGGTGTAAAAAGCATGTCTGCAGCCTCATTGAAAAAAAAATCAAGCCTAGAACTAGTAAGGCCTTTTATCCCTGAAATATTTTTATTGTGGCAACTTTAACATGAATTTTTCTCCACATCTAACCTTTGTTAAGTGATTTAGTACCATTTATTACAATATTATCCTATGCATTTTTCAACTAAATGAAGGTATTTTCCTATATTTAATTTACTGATCATGTTCATAAAAGCTCTCAGTTAACTCATGGGTTGTTAGTATATCAACAGAGAAAATTAAAAGGCTTTTCAGTAAAATATATCATTTACTCAATGTAAAAAGAAGAGTCTAAAATGACTGTTGTTTGTCATACTACATGGGTTTTAATGATGAATCAATGTTGCACAAGATGACACCGTTTGCTACAGAGCCTGAACATCCAAATGGACCATATTGATGCTGAAAAGCCGTAAATGCATTTGTCTGATACTTCAATGAATTGATAGATCAGTTGCTTTTGGTTCTGGCAGCTATTTGGGTCTTTAAGTGTTAATCTTCAAAACAAACAACAACAACGAGGACTTTTTTGAAGTTTAGTCTGTAGACATGTTCATTAGTAGCACCTTCATGGGGAAACTAATTTAACAATGCAGTTTTCCAACATAAAAAATAACATGATCAATGAATGTATCAGTAATACATTCTTTGGAAAAATGTGTCTCAATGTGGCAATAACACACGAGGAGGGTTTTCACAAAGTTGCCAGCATTGCACTTTTGTTTTAGCAGGCAAGGTTTGTGTTTTCTCTACATGCATCCTGTATTTCCATTAACATTATAAAAAGCAGTTCTTGTAAGGTTTCCTAATAAGAGACAAATGCAATCTAAGTATTATATGTCTGCAGCAAAAACTATTTGTCAGAATTTATTCATTTAAAGGTTAGTGTTACTAGCAGGTGACCTTATCTTGGAGGTAATTCAAAAGACACAAACAAATTGAACAACTTTCTGGACTGAGAATATTCAAAACTATGTTAAATTACTCCCAAATTTCTGGCAGCCCTTTACAACATATGTTGGTTATCAGAACATGCTGAAAGTCTATCCAGAGATTTAGCATTTAATGTTTTTAAATAGGCTACATATTTATAACTTTTTAATATTTTTCATGGATAGGGGTAAACATCGTGTCCAGTCTAAATTAATAACTGTTTAGAGGGTGAAAATTAAATAAATGTCATCTTTTCTGTTCCACGATGTTACGGTAATCTACAATTATGTTGACGACATTTTCCATACATTTACGGCACATATCGGTGACGTAACGTAGCGTATATAAGACCCAGTAACGCAGGATCTTACTGGCGGAGTGTCTCTTCTAACCCTAAATCAGACCGGTCTCCTGTACTGAACGTTTGCTGTTTTTTGCCTCTGGCTTTCAGTAAACTACAGGAGGCTTTTTGTTTGACCTCGGAAACATTTACGAACAAAAAAGCCAAGAAAATCACTCCGTCGCGTTCAGTTTCCCGACAGAAACACTGTGAATATTCCGCCGTGGTCAGTTCGGCTGCCACGAAGAGTTGGTCTCTGTTGCTCCGGTGTTTTCATGTCGGGACTGTCGATAACTGAGCAGATTAAACTGAGCAGGGTTTATCTACCAGATCTAGCAGTGATCTGGTTAGGCACCCACGCTCAAACACTCACAAACCTTTGATTTAAGATTGTCTGTGTCGGTTGTTACACGAAAAAACCCGTGGTTTGCTAGCTGCCAGTTAAGCTAGCATAGCCGCCCACTCCTTTCAACTGCCTAGAGTGGGCTCTCTTTAGAAATCACATTTAGCAGCAACGAAAGCGGCAAGACCCTAGTGTAAATCACAAAATACCTCTACATACCATCGTTGTGCTGAAATGACTTTTTGTATTTTTAGAACTGCATTAAGAGGATCTGCCTGAAAATATAACCCGTTTTCAGATTTTGCCTCAGTCAAATCCTGCACACCTGATCTAAATTAGACCGCAATACACTTAAATGTCACTAACTCCTTTTCATTATAGTCTGTCATGTTTAGCTTAGACTATTAAGACTATGCAGAGACTGAAAATCTGTGGGTGTAGGCTATGAAGTGTTAAAGAACTGAATACTGGGGTCTCCAAAGCCCAAGTTTGAAATCTGAGAAGAAGATGAAATTAGGTTGGAAGACATGAAGTCAACCTCTGACAAAAGTGGAGTTAACACACAGCAGACACTTGATCTGAGGATATCTTGCGCTGAACTCATTTTTCATGGTTTACTCAGTGATTTGCTTTGTTACCTGTGAGTTTAGAAACCAAAGTGAAATTTAGACAAGTATATATGATTTAAAGTGGTGTTCCTGTTATAAGGTCATCATAAGGCCGGCTGCCTGGAAAAAAAAAACAACCTAGTTTTGCATGTGTTCATTGTTGTTTAAAAAGCAGCCTCAACTCAATTATCTCCGCACAAAACTGGATAAATAAGAAAACTACACAACAGTATATTACATGTAACACATTGAATTTAGACACATTCCCATGAGGTTTGCAACTGGGTGCTTTGGTTGCCAGTACCCTGATGCAGCTCCTCTTATGTCTGTAAAATTTAGTTGGTGTTGGTTTGATGCTTGCATTTCTGTCCCAAGTGTGGGAGGGTAACACTGGCCTGTCAGCTCCACTATGCCCCATGCCAAACCCCCAGAGTCCAGACTATGTGGGACACTGGCTGGTGAGGTCTGCTCTAAACATCAGTCTGAATTCACACAATTATAACACTGATGTCTTCCACAGTCATGACAACAACCGTGTCACAACCTTCTATAGTGGCAACCCATATAACCTCATAGGCTAATTATATTTGTACAGAAACGCTTCACTCCACCCTTTGATTCAATTAAACCACACGTCACTGTATTCATGACAGCTATATTAATACTCCAAGTGTGACTTTAGAGCTCTGGATCCACCCTCCTATGGCATCTATGAGGTAAGAGGAGAGGTTTGTACAGAATTGTTAAGATCTGCAGTACAACTGATAAACATAACCGGTTCATAACAGCTGGAAGGACTGCAAATTATTCTCAATATGAACTTTTAGTTTGTAGTATCACACAGTTAGTAGTCTTAAAATCACTGGCAGATCACCAAAATTATGAGATGAGAGTCGTATTGTCTAGGGAGTTCACCAGATACTGACAAATTCACTTTTAAACAGGCGCAACTGAATTACTTCCATACGCTGTTGGATATCTCATAACCTTGTATTGCATTAAAACAGAATCCGATTGTACAGTATATCATATGAAAATTGAAACAGACTTTACCTAATAACGTGGACTTTGAAGAATACATGACAAGTAATTACAAATTTCATCTAACATTCTCATGCTCGGAAGCAGAAATTCTACGTATTTTTCATCATTTATATCAGTAATCTAGCATATATTAGTCAAATTCTGCATGTCTAAAATCAAACCACACCATCATGTAATCTTGCATATGACCTACACAGAGCATTGATTCCATAAAGTTTGTCCTGTTTTTTCATTCATACATGTATTTGTGATAAAACACCCTTCCAGTAATTTATTGCATGCGTAATGAGAGAGGATTATCCCAGAATGCCTATGTGGTGAATCAGCAACAGCCTTGATTTGGGTTTTCTACAACCGCTCTTCTATTTAGTAGAAGACAGGGGTGGTGTCTCGGTGTGAAGATAATAGCTAACAATAGGTAATGATTTTGTTAATTGTCCTTTTGTGCGCATAAAATCCAGCCTGTATTTATATGCGTCAGTGTTGGAATGCTGTTTATGAGTCAGAATGTGAGAAAAATGTCATTCAGTGAAAACCACCCTTGGTCACGACAACATGAGGTTTGAACTAATTTCAGAAATATTTGAGCGAATGGGAGCAATATGCTTGACAAATAAGACCTTCAGGCACTATGATAAAACACGAACCATTCGTCCAATGTAGCCAATGAACGGGCAGATGCCTTGGATAGAAAATGACCTCTGCCCAGTCCTTTAGGAGCTACCAAACCACGACGTTTAGCTGCCTTTTTCAGTGAGCGGTCAACGGACTGAGAGGACACACCCTTCCTGACCAGAGGCTGAAGGACTTGGCTCAGACTCCTTCACATCACCCACAATAAACATATATAGTTCATTTCAGACCGTGTGGTAGGATTACATAGCTGAGTTTAAAGCAGGAAACACTATGGTCTTGAGGGATTTATATGAGACAAAAAGTGTAAATATTTGACTGAAATCTCCCACTTCAATTATTAAATGTTAACAAAGCTGATCAGGTGGCGCCACTCTCCGCATGTATTTTGGCCTCTATAAATCTGTGGACATAATACACTGTTTCTCTTCCTCTTTTGATGTTAAATAAAAGGAAATTTAAATGACATTTACAATTTATAACATGCCTATTTTCGAAAATTGACCAAATCAAGAGCGAACGCATAGGGAAGTAAACATGATGCACTGATTGCTTTTCTTCTCTTATGGTGAAACCCAATCACTGTATTGTCAGAGATCTAACATTATTCCTGCTGTTTATTGTCTGATAAAAGGAATGAATGAGGGGACGAAAGCTGAAAATACTGGATTCATTTCCTATACTGTTGCTGTTCCAAATTACAGCAGAAGTTGCTCAGTTGTTGGCAGATAACCATTTTCATTCCTGTCACATTATTTTTCTCAAAACACAAGCGTGTTATGCTATAACACATCAAATTGCACATGACTTTCGCAAAATAAGAGTCTATTTCAAATCCATAGACAATAACATCCTATCTATGATCCAATCTCCCCTTCAACAATGTTATCCACTTTCTGCGTCATTCCTCCAGCTCAAGCTTAGCTCTGAAATGTCTGAATCTGCTTCAAGCTATTTGTTAAACAAACTTCTCAGCAGGACAGGAGACAAGAGGTCAAACACTCAGGCCAGTGCTTGGTACACAAATCATTTTCTATGCAGGAGTCTGTGTTTTTACAGTCTGATTCAGATGGTGTAGATGACTCTCTTGGGACTAAAGTCATTTGTAAAGACTGATATGAAAACAGTATGTAATGGTAGACAATGACAAGACTGATAAGAACAAATTAGGCAAAAAAAAAAAAGAGGACACGCAAGGTTAACAGTGACAACTGACCTGTTATGTTGCAACACCTATCTGAGAACCTCCTGCGCAGTATACTGTTTCAACTGCACATTTCCATCTGCAGAAAAAACTCTTCTGGATAACATGACTTTCCGAAGGTGTTTTAACAGTGCTGCTAAATTTCATCAGCTGATAAACAAGATAACATTAAACGAAGCGAGAAAAGCTCTGACTTCCATTTAATATTGCAAACCACTATTTACAGATGTTGATTCAGGTGGTAAATCACAGATGGGAGTTGATAACTGAAAATATATTAGGCTGTTTCAATCAGCACACCTCCAAAACACACACACTTCTTTTTTTTTTTTTTTTTTTTTTTTACAGTATAAATAAATACAAAACAGGTGATAAATTTAAGTATACTTTCTAATAGTATAAAACCCCCAAGTTTGTGCAAGACTCTTGCTGGGAGGCAAGAAGAAAAACAAAGTCTAAATCTAATTTTAAACCTGAGACGGGCTGTTTGCGGGATGTTGTTTAGACTCAGTCGCATGCTTGTGGAAAAGGGTATTTTTATTGTACAATTTATGGTAAACTAGGTCATTCACTTTTGCGCATAAAACAAAAAGGGCATGGCATGCTCATTTGCTGCTCCATAAAGATTCCTACTAAAATTCTGCGGCTTACAGCAAGTTAAAATAGAAATAGTTGCACATGAAGCAGCGCCGTGTAAATTCATTAATAAAAAAACTCCACTGTTCTTCCAACTTTAGGGAAATTACATGCAAAGGTTGATTCTTGATACTATCAAAACATTCCATAAAAATAATCAGCTGCAAAAATTGTTGCACCTGTAATATCAACCATAGAGAATGCAGTAAGTGTCAACTCAGTTGGAAAGATTAGTGTTAATGAAGGAATTTGCAAACAGGCAGTAGCAGATAAGAAGCTCACCTGTTTTTTGAGCCCAAACACTTGCAAGTTCTGTTTGGGAGAGACAGATAAGTAGCATCATCAAACGTAAAATCATGTTTGGCTGCAAAAGACAAAAAAATTATTCAAAAGCTGCCTTGTCTCAGGTCTCTCTTCCTCCTTTTCCTCTCTTTGCAATAACTCTAAATCCCTCTTCCTGCCTCCTCTGATTCTTGGTCTCTCCACTCGCCACCCTGTTTCTAACTACACCCTTTCTCTTCTCTCCTCCTCAGTGCTGTTCATCCGTTGCCACGGAGATTACAAAGACACAAGGATCAGCTGAGGAGGCTGTGGAGCCAAGAGGAGAAAGCCAACGCTGCACATGTTAAATCCATTCAAAGTATTCTAGTTGTGTTTTCTAAAACAATAAACATATTTCTATTGTTTTGTGGAATTGAAGCTAAAATCCCACTTTCATAATTTTGAGTTATAAAAGTAAAAATAGGAGCATCAACTCTTACCGAGAAGCAGCTGTATGGCGCCTCCCTCTGTCCAAACCGGCACTGTGAAGTATGACATCTGAGATTAGACATGGAGATCATGATGCTAACAATGCCAGGCTTTCAAATCAGAGTCAGTCAATGTTACACATCTCACGTCAGTTCTGTATATGACTTTTCAAAACACTGTGTCTGTATTCTAAAATCAACATCCTTCTGCGGCCTGTGTGGAACAAAAGTGTATTTGTTGCCGTTTAACTTCCAGCAGTGATGTAAAAGCCTGGTTTTTATGGCACGTAAAAAAAAAAACTGACAGAAGGCGAGGTTTACAAGCTCTGTGGCCGACTCCATCACCCCTCAAAGCCTCCACTTTGATCATTACTATCTACTCTGAGTGCAAACATGGAATACTTGGCAGAGAAAATGGTAGCTGAGCCATGAGAGGATTCACAGATGGAAAGGTAATCAGTACCCGGTCCTGTACCAGCAGCCAATAGTGTCAACGGCAGCAGGTGTGAATGTTTAGAAAGAGATGTCATACTAATTTTTAATTTACTAAATACACTGTAAATACTGCATTTTTCATTGAAGATATAGAAGAAAACACATGTCACAAAATTAGGTTGAATGCTTTGGTTAAAACACACCCAAAACCACTACAGTGATATGACTCTCATCAGGGGCGTTATTTGACGGGGCCATAGGGGCAATTGGCACAGGGTGTGGGGACGCGAAGCAAAAAAAAAAAACCTTGTGCGGTGCACGGAGGAGTGGATCATTGCTTGGAGGGTGGGGGAGTGGGTGTGCCAACAGGGGCTTTCGCCCGGGGAGTAAATCACTCTAGGAACACCACTGACTGTCATTTTATTTAACATTTAAGGTCCAAGACGTAAGCTATGGGAGGATCTAATTGTAGAAATGGAATAGAATATTACTAACTATGTCTTTGTTAATATATACTCAGATGAACATAAGGATCATGTCCATTATCTAAGAATGAACTGGTTTTTATCTACAGAAGGAGCAGGTCACCTTTCACAAGAGCTATGATTCTACAAGAGCTTAGACCAGACTACTTCTTTTTCTGTTTTGTAAAGTTGAACTCATGTTGTTATCCCCATAAGGAATTTTGGTGTCCACTTTCTACCCATCCTAATACTGATACACACACACTCACACCACATCTAGCATTAGCATTAGCACATGAGCTATCATTGACAGTGCCTGAGGACTAACTCCAGATCTTCATCAGCACCGTGGTCAAAGGCACAGACTGGAGAATTAACCTATATGTATAGGGGTAGACCGATGTATCAGCCGGCCGATATATTGGGCTGATATACAGATTTTTTCCCCCCAGTATCGGCCTTAATTGTCTTTTTTTTTTTTTTTGAAAGCCGGTATTTGATCAGTATGAAAGTGTTAGATTTGATCAGGCACCTGTGTGGGCAGCATTTGAAGTTCAATAAATGTTAATTAATGTAATTATCCGAGTGTTTCGATTGTATTTTATGATCAATGTCAACCTGAAGTTCTGTATCTTTCAGAGATCTTCTGAATAATACCCTTTAAGTGTCTATAAAATTTCCAAATTGTCATTGTCAAAAGTGAAGTAATTAAGCAAATTCATTCTAATTTTATTAGAGTCCACTTTATTATCATTACACATGTAACACAATGTAGGCAGCATCTAAACACAAGGATAACTAGAAAAGCACTCCCACATATTGTGACTGACACCCCGCAATATTACTACCACATTTGTTTTTTTTATCTATTTTATTAGATTCTTGACACTGGAAACATATCTAAAGAAATTGGAATTACATGCTGCTAACAAAGAAATTTACAAATCAACATTTCCGTAATTTTCTTCAGGATCTAGCTCCATAACTATTGAACATACGTCAAATCTGTTTGCATCCTACTTTTTCAGTAGACCTTCAGCTACAGTTTGGTGCTAGTTGCAGGTCTGTATCTGCATTAGTTTCCTCACA
>JAPSES010075088.1:0-30914 GCA_029822895.1 Maxillicosta whitleyi | reverse complement strand
CACGTGGAGATGAGAGTGGAGTTCCAGTCAAAGCTCAACCTGTCTGCATCTGCTTTACAATGCTTTTCTATTTTGTTTGTTGCCCGGGATTTATTCTGTTGGGTTACATTTGAACAGGAAGCCTCTGTAAGGTTTCTGTGTACAGAGGCTTTTGGTGAAAGGTGACTGTGGTTTGTGGCTCTCTGAGGTTGTTCAAAGCAAAGCAAAAAAAACCCCAAAAAAAACTACCATCTGCACAAGTGAGCAATTTGAACACATATTATTACATGTTTGGATATTCACTCCAGAGCTACTTAGGCTGAGAAAACATGTCTGTTACGCTGTGAAGTAAATTACATGAACCAAATCAATGCTTAAGATGCACATTAAAGCTGTAACATTTATAAACATGAGCATTTTATAGGTGAAAATGGTCCATTAAAACTGCAATAGCAAATAAAACAAGTTCATTTCAGTTTCAACTTTATGGAACTGAGGCATATTTTTGTCCTAGTTCAATGTAAAAAGTAATAATTGAGGTGAAATATTTAAAGTTTGAATTCAGATGATTGAAAATGTTCAGGTCTCTCATGAAAACACACTGTCACTGATGTGGACAAGGTGTTTTGGTGCTGAAACAGGTTAAACAGTCTGTGATTTACCAAAGTAGTGGAATATATTTGCAAAATAATAGAGATGTGGAGTAAACATGTTTGTCTTTTTCTTATTTTCTTGACAATTTTGTTTGTTTTCATTACAATTTTGTACATTTTTGTTCATTTACCAGGTAAACTGGCTCTTTGTATTAAATATTTTATTGGTTTATGATTTCCCTTGATTATTCTGTTCATCTTTTGTTCATTTTCACAATAATTTTGCCCATTTTTGCTCATTTTCTTAATAACTTTGTGGATTGGTGAGGCAACTTTAAGAAAATACTGATGTTTTTACCTCAACTCATCATCAACAGGAACATTTTACAGCTGTAGACATGATTGTCCCAATATTTTTGTCTGTATAGTTAATAAATATCAATATTTCCTTAAAGTTTAATGGTAGATTTTTTTTGTTCCTGAGTGAAATGTGAAGAAAGTAGATGGTTAGATATGGTACAAAATTATTATTTACAGTCAGAGCATGAAATTTTTTTTTTATATTTAGAGGTAGGACATTTAAAATCATCAATAGTCATGGATAAAAATGTTTAAAATGAATGTTGAAAGACATTAGGTAAAAACTCTGAGCCAATGCAATGATATTAACTTCAAAATAAAACTATATCATGACATTAGTCATTATTGTTTTATATCCCAGACATCTGTTAGACAAGAAACACCTGAAGTCAATGTGTCCCAATACTTTTGTCCATATAGTTAAAGCTGCAAAATAAGGGGAAATGCCTCAATTTGATCTGTTTTCTACTCTTTTGTAATGTAAAGCTTCACATGAAATAGATTAGTAGAGTAACAGTTGGTGTGAGTGGACAAAACCTACAAAACAAAGTCCTCTTGAGCATGAAAATGGGCAAAAAATCTGCAAAGTTATAATGAAAATGAAGAACAATGACCAAAATGGTCTTGAAAATTACAAAAAAAAAAATCACAATATAATTAAGGGAAATCAGAAACCAATCAAATATTCAAGACAATGAGCCAATTTACCTAAAAAATGTGCAATCAAGAGAATTTTAAAAATGTTTTCTCTACGTCTCTATGTCCATAAAATGTGGATGTAGTTTTAATTTCAACACGTTTAGCTTCTGTCCGTTTGCGTTTCTTCTTTTTGTTCCCGTTACACCCTTTAAGGCATTTTCATCACTTTGTTGTTTTGTAAGGTTTCTAACAACGGCAGAGTGAAACGATGATGCAAATCACAAATTTGCATGAATGAGAAAAACAGGTCAAACTGAACCAAGCAGAAAACAAACAAACGCACAAGGAAAAACAGAGTTTACTCCCACTCTACCGCAACCATTTACCGACAATTTAACGCCAAAAAAGCAGAGTTCAGGTGCTGGACCGGACAACACAATGAGCTCTGAGTAAAAGTTTAGTCACACACATGAAAGAGACAGCGGCTGTTTCATTCTTCGCCAGTTTTATGATTGTTCTCTGCATGAGGAGTCAAGCTTGGCACCGAAACAACAACGTGGCACGAAAACAAAGCGCACCAACCGTGATGATGTCACTGATAGGATAGTAGAGACCGAAAAGATCCAGACATGTGTGATGGATTAGCGATGCCTGGTTTTACGCCAAAGACAGGACCTGATGTTTACTAAAAAGACAAATTTACAACAGTAGCTAAAGGGCCTGGTGGTGCGGCCAAAAGATCAGAATCTGATCATATGTAGAGCGTAAATCATAATCCGCGATCTGAGTCACAATAATCTTCAACTATTTACAAGATGTCGTTGAGTTTAAGAAAGATTTTTGGAGATGTAAACTATGTACGAGTGAGATTTATAGTGTTTTGTACTGATATTATTGAAAAATGGAACCCTTAAAAAAAACCAAAAACCTGTAGCAAAGAGATCAGGTGATGATCCACTAATTCTATCAATACATAGTTACCATAGTTACCATGGAAACACCATCAACTTCTACTACATTGATTCACCAGTGAAACCCACGGAGTTGGATCAATGACAGTGGATGGACACACTGGGTTTATGTTCATGTAATGATAGATTTTGCTGAAGAAGTCGCTTTTTCAGTTTTCCCTGTTTTTGACATAATAACACTCAAATTTAATCTGAGCTTTAATGAACATCTACATAATCAGTAAATTAAACATAGAAAAATTGCATGATTTTCATTAAACAATGCAAAATACAGAGGGTAATGTTATAATAAATAGCGGTAAATCACATTAAAAACGCTAACTAGAGAGAAAAATTCATTTGTAACACAAGTAACACTGGGTTTTTCTTGGTTCAACCTGAAACCAATGAGTCTGTCTAAACTCTGATCTTTATCTGATTTGAGGCGTCAGATTATTAGTAATCATGTTTAATCAGATACGTGCAGTAATCTGATTATGATTGATCAGATTAATGCACCTGAATATCTATACATGGTAAAATTAAAAACAATGTGCATAAATCAGTGAGTATGGCTTTGTATGTTACACTGGTAGTTATCAAACTGCTAACTGTGTTGTGCTTGATTTCTTTTGTCTATATTCTGTCTCTTTTAATATGTTTTGTATTTTTTTTTTTACATTTTTCTAACATTCTATCTTTGCTCTTGAGCTTTGTTTTAATCATAAAGCCCAAACCAGGCAAATTATCCCTGGCTGGAAACACATCTACATGACATGTGTTTTATACTTTATATGAAATAGTAAGGTGTATTGTATTTGGCTGAGAAACAAATGTCTAATTGAATAGAAAATGAAGCAAAGAGTAGCGTGCGGAATGGTAATAGTGGTAAATGGTGATAGATAGAGAGAGGGGGGGGGTCTGGTAAGGACTGCGGATGAGGCTCGGTGCCAGGTTGTTTGGGTTCATATCTGTAGTGGAACAGCTCTACACACACACACAAACACATTTATACATTGGTGTTCCCCGGATGCCTGAGCAGGTTTCTACATGACGTCCTGTCTGTTGTGTTTTGACTGCGATGGCCTGCAGGTCTGATGGTATCACAGTGGACACACAGGATTCATCCAGGACTTCCACAAAAACATGCCCCAACATTGTCCTTGGAACCCCTCAGAGCTTAAAGTTAAGCACAATTATAGAAATAACTTAAGCGAAGGTTGCTAACGTGCATATAGCGGACATTAGGCATAACTGTTCTAATAGTAATTCAACTAATTTTCCACTTTCAGGTATGTTATTGATGAAGTCAACAATCCAAACAAAACAAACATGACCCAAATATCAGTCAAATGTCATGAAATTAATAACATGACGGGGTGTTGGAATGGATCTGTGAATGTCAGGGGTCAAAGGTCACCTGCTAACATGTACATTCACAGTGTTGAGCAGCACCTCATGACAGAAACAGGAGAAAATGGAGAAGAATTCACCACAGTGATCAACATATAAACTCCATTATACGCCTCTGCCGCTCTAGTTCTATAGGAAGCATCAGTGTTCAGTTCAATTTCATTTCCTTATCCTTAAGACGCCTTTATCTTGAGCTTTTATTGCCTCCATTCACAGTCTTTCAACTGAAACTTATATGAGGTTATACCTGTAAAGGCAAAAAGTACAGCTGTCGATCATTTTTCTAATCAAAATCATAATATATTGATTATTTTCTTCCAATCAATTAAACGATAAAATAGTAAAAATATGAAAAAGACAAGTCTGAAAATAATAACTTGTCCTCTATTCCATAAATGGATACATATAAAATATCTATGTAGAAATAATAACAATAATATCAGTATAAAAGTATATATATAAATATCTATAGACATAAACAACAACAAACAAGTCCACGGACATCTACAAACAATATGTTGGTACAGTCTTCAGCATTGATACTGGCATCATGTGCGTCACAATAAGCGTCCGTGTGAAACAAAATCAGTGGAAACAATGTTTTAACGGCAGCAACATTAAGGAAACAAAGGAAAATTCTGACCGATTCATTTTTTTATAATGGTTTCAAGTTGATTAATCGATTAACGTCAGCGCTACAGTAACATTACCTCCGTTGATTTTTTCAGTGCATTTTTCTTTTTTTGTTTTCTTTGCTTTTCTTGGTCTGTTGAGATGTTTAAAGGTCCCTCTATTCAACGCCGTCTTCACTGCCAATACAAATATTGATGCTCAGACTAAACTGATCCAAACCAGTTCTCGCTCTTTTCTTTCTCTTTTCTTAATCCTCTTCCTCTCCTTCTGTATCAAACAATGGACACGATCGATGAAGTAAAAACAATGAATTAAATTTTTAAAAACAATCGTAGGTGTTGACGATTGGGGACAAAAATGCATGTGGAATATTGCACCACATACGCACTACAAATATTTTTGCATGTGAATGTGATATCTGTTTCAAAGTAATTAAAAACACACGCTGGAGTTAATAAGCAATACACAGGATAATAAAAATGTGTTGTTGTGAGTCTCATTCTTAACCACCAAAACACATTTTGATTCTTGCAACATATTAAAAAGCAAAGTATTTGTAAGTGCAATAATTTCAACAATATTATGCATAAGTTTACATTTGCACAAGTGCATTACAACGTACAGATCATAGTGGATCTAAAAATACGCAAAACATTTAATAACAGGCAGAATATTGGTAAAATTACACTTCAAGTTATTTGTGTTTTCTAATCACATCCCAGTATGATCTAAAATAGGTAAAATAATAACATTATAACCTGTATATAATTTAAGAAATTCATTAACATGAAGAAAATGAACAGAAATAGGCAAAAAAATGCCCCCCAAAAAAAAACAACAACTTATAAACAATAATAAAATGTGCACAAAAATTTGAGAAACATTAACAAAATAAACAAAATTAACAAATATGAGTAAAATAAACAAAAAACAAGAAAAGAAAATGTGCACAAAAATGAGGACTGGCATTTGAGATGTTAAAATTGCACTTATTTTTCTTTCTCAGGTTCTTCATATTCAGGTTATTTGCATTTTTTGTGAAAGGACAGTTTGTAAATCTAAGCAATTTCATGTAATTTTTCTTAACTTAACTTGAAATGCATGAAGAGAAGAAAGTGCAATCTCAACATCAATGTTTCTTAAGTTTCATTTATTTTTCATGTTTTATTATTGTTTACTCTGTTCAAATTTGATGGGTTTTTTTTATTTTTTTGAATGAGTGAATGAATGGTTTATTTTTGGTTTGCATAGTTTTCACCTCACACAACACAACGACTGTTCAAGTTTGTCAAGCCTATTATCTATAGGTTATTCTGATCATATTTTCCTGGTCTGATCCACTTTAGATCATATTGGTCTGTATGTGGAACCTGAACTAAAATGAATTTGACACCTGTTATTGTTAATATCTTTGGTGTGATATTTGCACCTGTTGTTTCATTATTTTAACTCATTATTATTATTATTTTTCCACTGTAAAATATAAAGAGAAGTTTAGAGTTCACATTATTTATATATTTATTTTGTCATTATTTTACTGGTTCGGCCCTCCGCGCATCAAAATTAGCTGAATGTGGCCCTTGAACTAAAATGAGTTTGACACCCCTGGCCTAAATGAACCATTTTTGTTTGATCATCACTATCTGATACAGAATAGTAACCCACTGCCATTCATACTGATCAGATATACACAGATCTGTACGTCCACTGGAAAAAACATCTGGAAAATGCATGGAAGGGGACGGGGGGAGGGGGTGTGTGCAAGAAATAACAGAATGTGTAACAAAGAAAAAAAGAAAATGTGCATATGTGTGTGTATGTGTGTTTCCTGAGGCCCAGCAGAGGAGGGAAGTTCAGCGGAGCTATTATAAGACCACAAATTACAGTTCTCCACAGCCAGAGCCCTCCTCTGCTGGGGCCTCATCAACAGCAGAATGAAAGTGCACTACAACAGCCCAACGCATCCACCGGGGAACCAGATATCAAGGTTAAATATCAGCGTTTTAAATGACAAATAGGACCAATATCCCTGTATCTCACTGGCATGTTCTATGAAGAACCAATACATTGAACATGTGAGGGCGTCAAATTCTTAGAGTTCTGTGGTGTTCATGAAGGAGAACAATGTCCCAGGAGAAGAAGGTGGTACTTTCACTGGAGGAGAACTCATCTAATTCAATCAAAGTCCATATATGACTTCCTATCAGTGATCAATAGGAACTATATTGATAAATGTAACCATCTAAACACCCTGTTTTCTTCAGTTTCTTGTTCATTTTAATGCCTGGTCCAACTAAAGGTACATTTGTTTGTACAAATACAATGATAACAACAAAAATAGTTCATAGCAGTTTAATCTAACAGCTGATATCTATCCGTTTAACATGTTTTCTTGATTAAAAATCAGAATCGCTTCAGTTCTTACATCAATATCTATGTAATTATACTAATAAAAAACAGTGCCTTCATTCATTCCATGTTTTCTTTTCTGTGTTTTAGTCACATGACACACACAGGAGTTAGGACTTGACTGCAAAACTATTGTTTGTGATGACTTTTAATGGTCGAATATTTTTTTTCCATGCCTCTACATGATATAAGCCATCAAAATATGAACCATTATAAGGAAAAGCAAATGTTTAATATTTCAGAAATGTATCAAAAAGTCAAAAATCTAAATTTCTCAACACTTCAAACAAAGTTTGTAGACATTCCCCCGAGGAAACTTCATATAAAATTAGAAATGAATCTGACCTGTAGTTTCAGAGAAGAAGATTATTGAAATCTCAACACTGGCGACTGAGTTTGACCCTTCAAGGTCAAAGGTCATAAAGGACTCTGACTCTGATCAATAACGGAACCAGAATCGCTAAATTCTAATTGATTCCCATCATAACCTCAGAATAACTTTCATGGTCATAACAAGACAAAGACATAAAGGCGGAGGAAAGACAACCAGTAAAAGATGGGAGGTCTGGTGCAGAAAGCGTCCAGTCTTAAACAAAGCACGTGTTGTGACCGTGGGCCCTGGGATCGGACCCCCGGGCGCTTCCCATCAGCCCACTGGCCCCGTGTTGTGGCTCCGACCGAGACACACATACAGAGCGTTCCTTTTTCAACCACATCCTGCCAGACCGACACGCCGCTCTGGCCTTCCCATGAGCCTTTACACTCTCAGGTCACCTTTGATGACTGGGAGGCATGCTGGGAAACTGACCGTCAGGCTGTGTGTGTGACTGGTGTGACTGGTAATGCCACCGCGACAATGAGGGATTCACCGATGGCACAGAGCCTCGGTCTGTTTGGCGAACTGTGGGTGTCTTTATGTCTGTATTAACAGACAAACACAACCAGCCTGATGACCACAACGTCCCATAATGCACTGCAGGAACCAAAGTAATGCAAATGAAGAAGTGGATGCAAAAGGTCGAGCCACGACTCTGAAAACTAAATAAAATGTGTACATCTTGGACTTATTGTACAAGCTGGTGATACATTCATTTTTTTTCACAGTCCACAGTCATGATTTGACATCCAGTTTTTTCCACAGGACTTTACACTCCAAACAAAAAGAAACTTGACATGAAGATAAAACCATGTGGACGCTCAAAAACTGATCTTCGGTGCTGTCAAATCAGACCGGACCAGTGAAATAATAACATGATAACCTATAAATAACCGCAACTCCAAGTTTTCTCTCTGTTTTAGAGTGAAAAAAAAAAGTACAATTACATAATGAAAATATTACCATCTATAAACTACCCTTTTAAAAATGTGAATAACATAAACAACCTGGAATTTCTGAAGAAAAATAAGGGCAGTTTTAACAACATTCTGACTCAGTTTATCATTTACATTTGCATTACAATGTACAGATCAGTGGATCTACAAATACACAAAACATAAATTAACGGGGAGAATATTAATATTCAATAAACCCACTCCAGGGAAATAATTCAAGTCCTTCCTCCGTAAAAATCCATCACATCCTCTACGGTTCATATTTTGCATCACACGTGCATTATTTTCCATTTATTCTACAGAAAACATTAGCCATGAGCCACATTACACTTACAAAAACAACAAGGAACTCTGACCTTTTGATTGACACCTCATTTGACCAATCAGGTGCTGCATTTCCAGCTTCCAAAACCAATGATAGGCCATCATAGGAAAAGTGGGTCATTAGGCACAAATTGGCACAGTTTTGGAAACACCTAATATTATTGTTAGAAAAATGAATGTAAAACATAAACACATTTTTCAACTGCAGAGTCCATACAGCTGATCACACCCCCATATTTTGGTCCTAAATGAAGTGTGTTTTGGAGGGAAATTTTAAAAATGAACATCCCACAAAACTTCACAATGACAATACTGGGAGTAATACCTAAAGGTCTAGATAGAACGGCAAATAAATACCTGTTGAATATAATATTCAATGTCACTTTAAGTCTATAAAGATCAGTTGGATGAAACCAGAACCTCCTCATATAATATATAGATTGAGATAGATTGGGATATTTATCAAATGGAGCAGATCACATTCTCACTAAGGGTTCAGAAAGCCACCTTTACTAAAGATGAAAACCTGTGTAAGCTTTATTACTGCAATAATAATATTTATTAGTGATACAAAACCCCATGATTATATCAAAATGCTGTCATTCTGATCAGACGAGGATTTATACCTACAGTATAACCTTAGTTTTGGAATGGACATTATTGACTTATTTGCTATGATTGTTCTTATATTCTTTAATTTCCATCCTATATCGTCTATGGAGGCTTGTAAAAATACATATATAGCTGAGAAAAAGGAAAAGAAACTCATGAAAATGTATTTAAATGTGTATATTGTATTGTACTGATAAAAAAAAAAAAAAAAGAAAATCAAATAAAAACTATGTTAAGGAGTTGTTAAGACCATAGATTGTTTTCAAATTCCAATCAAAAATTTCAGTTCTCTGCAGACATTAACAAAAACTATTCTTATTATAAGAGCACAAAACATATTTTCCAGTGTTCTATTACTCGGTACCACAGCCAGTTACAGTGATGTTGATCATTATGGGTGAAAATTCAGACTCTAGGCCTAACCCTTCAGAAGAGGATCTGAATTGAATTTTATTTTAAGAGAAAATGTCTCGAATGTTGAAATCAATGAAGTGATGTGGAGGTAAGGGTTAATGGGCCCAGGGTTTATCTGAAGGTGGACAAACCTGTCATTATGAATAAGTAAAACTTCAAAAGCACCAGTAATGAGGACTTCTTAAACGTGGATAATCACATGAACCACAATGTACCTAAAATGAAGCCTGATGTATCCACCAAAAGTCAGATTTAATGGAAACCTTTGAAGAAGCAGCAACAGGAGTGTGTTTTGAGTGTGTGCGCTGCGGAGTCTGATGAATGCATAAAGCCTGGGGTTGTCCCGCTGCAGACCTGCCGTGCCAACGCACCGGAGTCCTGCAGCGTTTGTTTGAGGTGAGGGCTGGAGGTGGGGGGGGTGGAGTAAGGAGATGTAGGAGGAGGGGTCTGAGGAGCTGTGAACTTCAGACGCAGGAAAAGGACGAACAGTTGAAGGAAAAGGGGCCCCGGGGTGCTGGAGGGGCCCCCACAGGAAATGGGTGGGGTCAGTGGGAAGGGGAGTGATGGATCAAGGGCCAAGATAGCGGCAGGACAATGAACGGAGTGTATACTGTATGCTGTGTGTTCCCAATAGATATTGTAGAAAGGATGTGATAAAATCTGTCCATTAAAACAACTAAATAATTTTTCAGTTTTCAGTTCAACTCAGGGTTCATTTGTCTGTTTGACTCTTTTACTCCTCCATATGCAAACACATTCTCTACTTTATCTCTTATTTTGTTGGTAACCATAGACTCGTCCATCTTATGTAGTTATTTTAGGAAGGAGAGGATATGATTTTGTCCAGATTTGGGACCAAAACGGTTGAATATCAGTATGTTTTATTGATGTGAGGGAAAAGAAGAAGTAGAAAAAAGTAATATTAATATGTTATTTAATTATTTATTAACATTATGTAAACATGTGTGTTTACATTGTTTACCCTACGATCACAGTTGCACATTTTATACTACTTTTTATATTTCTAAAATGTTACCTTTTCATACAGTATCTCTCTAATTTGAACATATTTTTCAAATTGTCAAAAAACACAAGAAACGTTTTGAAATTAACTCAATCATTTATTTTTTTTTAACATTGTTCTACATCTAAATCTATTCTAACATTGTCCAAGTGCAAAAATATGTATACACTATATGATAAAAATACCATCAAACAGAGGTTTATTTGTCAATGCTGCATTTGTTTTGTTTTTTCCAAACCTGTTTTTCATTTGTTTGTAGTTTGTCTGTTTCAAAGCTTTTTCTCCATTACACAATGTTACATTAAAAACTTATAAATGCACCAAATTTAGCATTATTGTTGGACATGCAATGTTAAATACAGTGTTGTGCAAGTTACTTCCAACCTGTATTACATTACATTTCTCCTGTATTACCTTTGACTTACATATAGACTCTGGTCATAAATGCCCTCCCTATCCACTGAAACATTAACTTATCTTGTCATTAGTGATCACAGGGATCATGCTAACGAGCTTCTGTAAAGCAGGGTTAGGGTTAGTTATGACCGCACCTTCATGTGGCCAATGTACTGTCTGCTGCTGTCTTCACCCATTGGCTGAACAACAGGAAGTAGAACTTTCCTGCCACTTTTTTTTTAGTTCCTTCAGGTCTCTCAGTCTAGCTGTTTTTTTGTTTTTATTTCAATTGAGCAAATTAATTATGGGTGAAAAGTAGGTAAGTTGTACCGGAAGCACTATTGAATATGTAGCGAGTGAAATATTAGTGAAAATTGCATTACTGCACTACATGAAAAAGTAATCCATTACTGTAATGCATTACTTTTGTAACATGTTACTCCCAAAACTGGTTAAATAAACTAATCGTAAATAGGCTACCTTAGAACTACCACCTCTTTGTAAAATGTAGATGGGTTTAGATGTTTTTCAGGGTTCCAGACAGATTTCTTTCTTCTTCATTGGACTGTAAAGCTCGCAGAGCGCTGGTCTATGCAGAGACACATGTGTGTGTGTAAGTACATCAGCCTGCACTGGAGAACAGGTGTACATTAATACACTCCCAGTGTGCACCGATCATCTCCCTGACACCATTCACACACACATGCTCGCCTCTTTTCAGACCATTTCACACCTCCTGTTGCTGAGGAGGTCAGCTCCAAATATATGGCAACCCAGTAGGGCCAAATTTCACAGCGCTGCACTGATATAGCCCCTCAGCTGGCGACCCGACCACACCCACAGACCTCAACCGAAAATAAGGGCCGCGGTCTGTGGGGCTGCTCTGGATCTAATCACTGCCGCTTTCAAAAGAGACAGTTGAACAATGCCAGGAAGCGGAGTGGAAACTGGAAGAAGCTCAGAAATATGTGAGCCACCCTGCTCGTCGTTGACAGAAATACAACAGAATTCACTGCTTTTATTGACTTTCTATTGATTCCCACTGGTGTTTTTAAAGAGGTTTTATCATTCCACCTCCATTTCTTCAATAATAGTAATGATCATTCTTATTATACATACTTATTTTTATTTCTTTACTAAAAACAGTTAGTGTATTCTATTTATATTGTTTATGGTATGAAATAAAATGATCATGTAATTGCACATTAGATTTGTTTGGTAAAATTACAAACACTTGTGTAAAACTGCAAATAATGCACCACATTAATGTTGCTTTTCAAATAAATACTATTATTATTTCATTGGTCTTTAGGACACTCAGCTGCAATAATCCTTAGTGATATTTCAGGAAAACTTTAATTTACACCATTTAACTAAATTCAACATTAAATTTTCATTTTTATAATTAATTCTCTTCGATACACAGGACTCACAGAAAACTGAGATACTATTTCTCTGTCACTTTGCTATTAAATGCCAAGCAATACAAAAAAAGAGAATTAAAAATACAATAAGAATAAATAAGTGCTGTAAAATATAAACTATAATAGAATAAAAGATGTATATCCAACCTATGTTTAATGCAGAGGTGCACACACTGAGCAAACTGATATGTTGGTATATTTTACGTATACATCTAATATTAAACTAAACCTGGGTAATAAAGACATAATGACACCTTTATTTTCTTTATATTGTTGGCTAAAACACTTACATAGTAGTGGATAAGACATCACCACAAAACTACGAAAATAAAAGTGGGAATCCTGATCAATAATCAATCATATTTTCAGCTGAAACTCACCGTTGAAGAAGCTCTTGACCTTCAGGTACCCGACACTGAGCCGCAGCACCGATAACTTATCCAGCCGCGCCCGGACCTCCTCTGTGAAGGGCAGCAGGCTGGTCAGCTTGTCCAGCTCGCCGTTGAGCCGGTCACGGTGGCGTTTGGATGGGTTGGACTTGGCGCCATCAGGAGGCGGAGGTTTAGGGCTGTGGAGACGGAGGAAAGACATGAGAAAAACTTCATCCACGTAGGTCAGTTCCTTGGAATCATTAGTGTGTTTGTTTAAGGATTCCACTTATTGCTTCAGTAATGTCATTACGTCAAATGTGTCATCAGGTGGTTCTGATTGGTTCTGGTTGTATTGGACCAGTACAGATCACACTGACAACAGCTACAACAAAGGGTTAAACATGTCCAACAAACACCAACATTTAACCACAGCATCAATTCAACTGCACCAATGGAATGCCTCTGATTGGCTGCTGAGTGAAGGGGGCGGAGCCTACACTGAGGCGTCCTCTGTCTCAGCTGCTAATGTTAAACTCCTCCAGGTTCTGTCCATACTGTTAATGTTAAGTGTCATTTCGCTGTGTTTATGAACCGTCTCCATGACGACCAGGCTGTGTTTACATTAAAGCCCTGCTGGTTTTCAGTGTGAATATCCTGTTTACCTTTATTCAACAACTTTTTTTACCTCAAGACCAAAAGATAAATCTGTCGTCTCCTCAGGACCCAAACCCACAAACGTACATCATCAATTCCAACAGTTTTACATTTATCTACGATGAAACGTCCACTGGAAAACGGTCTCTGAAAGTCTGTTTTCGTCTCGTCGTTAACCTCATTTCTGTCACTACAGTATTTTTGTCTTTTTCCAGTTGATGCCTCTTCTTCTCATTTCACTTGGCTTTATGGAGGTAAACATTTATTAATGTTTCTGTCTTTATTTACTCCGTCTGAATTTACATGTTGTATTATTTCTATATATTTGACTGTTAGTTTCATAACCCATTTTCAGTCCTGAACTTCATTACACTTCAAAGACATTTCCAATATGTTGACACCAGTTCAGGTTCCATTACAGGAAACAACTGACTAGAGAGTACCTGGTCGTCATAGTAACACAATGCGTGACTTGTGTGATATCTGCTCAGAGAGTTGCTGATAAAATCGCTCTTTGTGTGTTGTCCCATCAAGCTTGCGCTGAATCTTTTCATCGGCCGTGTCTGAACCTCCTCAAATGACCACGGTGTGGTTTGGGGGGCTGTCGTCATGGATTAGCCTAAATTTATATATTTATATTTACTGTAAACTTCTGAATCCGCTTTTTTTTTTTAACAATGACGTGTTGTACACTGATGACACAATGATGCAGAGACAACTAATTGATCAATTTTCATACTTCTTCACCTGTTTTGGAACCTCGGTCAAGCAAGTGCAAGTACCAGGTACCAGATTCCAGGTCGAATTGAGCCGGTACCACGTAGTGAAAACACAACATAAGATACTATTAAACAATCAGTTTTATGTTATGCTAACATGTCTGAAAAAAAGCTCTCATAAGTCACTCATCACTTTACCTTCCACTATATTATTATGAGATTAGTTCTAATCCAATGCAAAATGTTAGTGCATTAAAGATATTAAAGAGTTAATGCTAACAAAGCATTTGTACTATAGTTCTGTAAATCAATCAGAGAATACATAATGGGACCCTAATCATCACCTTAGGTAAGTATTTAGGTGAGTAAATAATCAGAGAGAATAATCAAATTTATTTATATAACACATTTCACTTCATTAGTAGTTTAAGCATTTGTTGTTTTATCAAATTATAATAACTATGCTCTAAACAATTATTACATAACACTGAAACTCTGCTGTAGAGCTGGATTTTATGCAGATAATATGCAGATTTTTGTCCACTCTCCAAAAGCTTAAAACCAGGTCAAGTTGTTTAGAGCAGGCGGTTTTGATCAGGGCATCAGTAATGAGGTAAAAGGTCTTTAATCCTCTAAATACATAGACACAAGCCTGTCTTTGGACTCACACAGATCACTTCTAAGTCTTTTCCTGAGTTGTGCTGCTGGCTGATGAATGCTGGGGATTAAAGGTTTACTGAGTGGAAAATGAAGCGAGCCTAGACCACCTCTGTTCTCCAGAGGCACAGCGGAGAGCTACCTGCTCCATCCGCTGTCGCCAGGGAAACGGGCCAGCAGCCTGATGTCACCTGCTCCAATGTTTGTTTATCACCTGTGCTTGATTCTTCCATCCTGTGGCCCACGGTGTGAACAGCAACAACTCTGACTCATCTGCTCAACAATCAACAATTAAACTAAGTCACTTTTTTTTTTTTTACCTGCAACTGTTGCCTCTAAAACAATCCAAAATAACACATGCTTTTACTGTGTCACAATTAATCAATTCGGTGATTGCCTCCGCAAAACAAATCAGAGTCAGTAAGATTTATGTCCAGGTTCACATAAAGTGAATTTAGTGTCATTTTAACACTATTATAACAAGCAGAAAATAACAGTAATATTACACTTATTTTCTCTTTATTTCTCAGGTTGTTCATATTCATAATTTTTGCAATTTTACATAGAATAGAACAGAACAGAATAGAACATTATTCTCGCTGTTAAACAATTAAAACAGCGCTGTCTCTATTTAGCAACAAACACTTAAAGTGCAAAAAATACTGTATAGAAATATCACACAAAATACTGAGAAATACTGGCAGTATACAACAAACAATAGATATAAAATACTAAATACACAAATACTACTAAAATAGTATGAATTATTAATAAAATATGCAATAACAAAAATCCAGTTATACTACACATAAGAAATATGTACAACATATAAGGATATATACAGGTAATAAAGGAAATATACAAGGTGCTTGGGTGTGATTATTGCACTATTCCATTACTACTACTACAATGTTCTGCCTGTTACTGAATGTTTTGTGCATTTATAGATCCAGTGTGATCTATAAGGTGTAATGCACTTGTGTAAATGATAAACTGAGGGAGAATACAGTAAAAATTGCACTTACTTTTCTTTTAAAATGTCATCTGCTTCATTATTATTCACATATTTTAAAGGATAGTTTATAGATGTAAACATTTTCATAATGTAATTGTACTTTTTTCTTCACCCCTTTCTTCATCCCTGCTACAGAGTTTTATTCCTTATTACTGTTATTATTTGCATTTGTACTGTTTGTTTGCATTATCCTACACATGCACATTTTCTTACATTTCATATAATTGCTGGATCAATAAAGTTTATTCTATCTAAACTGTACAAATAGAAACATTGAAGGTTTTTCTTTTCGTCCCAGTAAAACACGTGTCCGTTCTCCAAAGCGACACTTTTTCCACACCAGTGGTTTTTGTTGGTCGCACACCTAAGCTCAGACTCTGACGCCAAAACATTACAGTTTGAGAAACACAGAGTTATTAGATGAAATTTTCTAAATCCTGCAGAATAAAAACACTGTCCTCAACTCAGAGGAATGTACTCAAGCACAGAAGATGAGACGTCATGACACATGCCGCGGTGATAATCCCTGTTTGTTTTACTGTTTGACCCAGTGTAACTGAGCCTTTAGGTAAATAAATGCTGGTTCATCAGCACCGTGGCCCAGAAGAAACTCTGTGTCTGGGAGTGAACTCAATAAACCCCACCACTTTTCCTTTGTAACTCAAACCAGACGGCAGTCGCACACAAGGGGCTTTTCTTTTTCCCACAGAAGGTGTGAAGCTGTGGAACGCCAGTCTGAGGGTACCTGAAATACACCCACATCTGGACCATTTGGTCCCACACACCTTTTGTGCTAACGGTTCCACTCAGAAATAACAGTGTTTTTATTACATCTTGTATGCGTTTATCCGATTCTCCAACAGTTGGGATTTTCTGTGGATGCATGACCAGTGAATCAACGCCAGACAAGCGTGACAACAAACCAAAGTCAGACCTTTCCACTTTATGTCCCAAATGTGACACTTTAAGGCAGGGGTGTCAAACATGTGGCCCGGGGTCCAAACCGGCCGGCCAAAGGGTCCAATCAGGCCTGCAGGATGAATTAGTGCAGTGCTTCTCAAATAGTGGGGTGCGTGGTGCGATTCCAGGGGGGGGCGCCATGTGACCCTGGGGAACATGCTTAACACATGGGGCAACATGCGTTATACAATAAAGTGTAATTGCACACCCACTACAGTAGTTGGCAGTGGCGCTCTCATTGTCCGAGTGTGCGCAGGTAGAACTCTATGGTGTCAGGGGGGTTTTTTTATAGGAAGTGCAGTAAACAGACCCTCAAGAGACAACATAAACTTTTACTCTACTCTGTCAAAGTTACTTTTAAAAAGAGCATTTCAGTAGATCGTAATTGTGATCTGATGCAGAGGGAGATTCAACCCAATATGATCTCATGTAAGATAATAATGGAATAACCTCAACAACAACAAAAAAACAGAGAAAATCACCTAGAAAATGAACAAAATCATTAGCAAAAACAAATAAAAATAAACAAAGTAATCAAGACAAAACTGCTCAGAAGGTTAAAACACATCAGTGAGCATTGTCGACCACTACAACTAAAAAAGCAAATACAACCCAACTAGAAATAAAACAAATACTGTTAAATTTGATCACATTTTCTTGTTTTAAGCAAAAGAAATCAGCCAGAAAGGTAAAAGCTAAATAATACTACTTTACTCTCAAAACTACACACAAAAGTATAAGCAAATAAAGACTGATATGAAGAGATGTTGATTTTCTAGTAGTAAATAAAGCATAATATAACAGAATATCTTTTATCAACTGAAGTGAGTTTGAGTGCTCAAAATGACCAAGAAATCAACCAAATTATTATGAAAATGAACAATAACTGAACAAAGTTATGAGGGAAAATCAGAAACAAAATATTGAAGAAAAATCAATCTAGAAATGAACAAAAATCACCAATATTATTATGAAAATAAACAATAATAAGCAAAATTATCATGAAATTGAACAACATAACTTGAAAAAAGTCCACATTTTATAGAACTTTCTGCTCATCTCAGGAAAATAAAGCTGGATGTCTAAGAAATGTTGACCTGCTGATGTTTTTTTTTCATGTTAATTAAGATTTTGAAGTAGCAGATTTCATGTAAAACATGACAGAACATTTCTTTTACCAACCGAGTCAAACTTTAAGTGGTCTCAGGGGAAAGAAATCTGGCGTTTTGATATAAAACACATGGGTTTTGTGTTATTTCCAAGAACTTTAAAAAGGTTAATTTAGGAAGGTCTGTAGAAATCAAGCAAACACACACACAGAGCTCTGAGGGTTACCTATAATGAACCGACCTCAGAGTAACTGTAAAATATTATCTGACTGTGCTGATTCAGGGCAGGTCAAGGTCAAGGCCTTGCTCAAGGGCACTGCAGTGGAGCATGTGGTTGTTGTGGGAGCTGAACCTGTGAGTTTCCAGTTGTCGGTCTCCCACAGAGCAGCCACATGTCGGCTGCTTCTCACGTTCAATCAGCTTCAGATGTTCTGCTCAAAGTCTGCTGGGAATTGGAGGTCAGGTGAGGCCATGTGTGTGTGTGTGTGTGTGTGTGTGTGTGTGTGTGTGTGTGTGTGTGTGTGCGTGTGCGTGTGTGTGTGTGAATACTTTCTAGACACTGTGGCTTTGACCTCCTGAAATTGTGTCAAATGTTTGGCCTGAAGCTGCACCCAGCCCAACACAAACCACTTGAATGCCTGAACCTCAACCCAACGCTGGAAACACTGGTTTGTTTTTGTTGACGACAGTTTCATCAGTCTGGGCTGAGTGAAGCAATTTACCGACCAATCAACAAGGAAAACACATAACATGACAAATAATCCCCTGCATGCATAACACTCTTCTTCTTTTTCTTATTCAAGCATATTAAAAAATATATAATTTGCGTTTTTGCTTTCAAGAACATGCTAAATTAAGTGATTGAGCAAAAAAAAAAAAAAAAGACACATAAATGTGGGTATGATGTAATGTAATGTAAAGTAGTGACGTCCCAAACTGGATTTTTTTGCTTCCAATCTGATCCCATTATTTATAGGTCATGCTATTATTTTACTTGAGATCACAATTGGACTGAGTGTGGAACCGGAACTAAAAAACGTCTGACACCTTTGGCTCTTAATAACTTCACACTATGGGACACCAGTGTTCCCAGTGGCATAGCGCCGCTAAAATTTTGACCCAATACGCTTTTTCTACTGATACACTTATTTTCAGTACAGTGTAGCGGCATTTGGACTGGAATTGTTTGCGCAGATCAAATGTGAAAAATGTTGTTTTACACATGCGCAGGCTGGACTCTAAGCAAACCAGCCTCAAAGGCGGAGCCAGAATTATGTGGGCAGAGCCGCTAACTGAAAGGTATAAACTTTCTAACTACATACTAAAATTCCACTTCTGGTACCATTAAAATGGACAATTTTTTGCTCAAATTTTAAAAAGCTCAGCACCGCGCCATAATAGATTCCATAATAGAAACAATTTGATGAAAATGTATGATAGTCGATGCAGAAATCATGTATACAAATATTATAAAGGCTTGCTATAATTATTAAAGTCACTTGAAAGCAATTAAGAGTTAATGGGGATTTCTTATCTGTAACTATGATAATTAAACTAAGAGAAATTAAGGATGAGGCTCATGATGCATCCTCACTTTTCTAAAATCCTGAGCCTGAAAGTTCCTGAGAATCTGGTGGGAAAGGGGCGAATGGTTTGGTCGAGCAATTTCACACTAATTTTTGCATTCTTGAGTAAGTGTAAATATTTCATAAAACAATGGCCATGTGGACAAATGTGTTGAAAATGCACGCTTAGAAAAAATATCCCTATTAGTGTCAACAGGGAAGAAACTAAGGAAAACACTGGAACTGCACCTATTCCCTCTGAAAACCTGAGAAACTCCTGTATTTTGCTGGTTCTTCCAGGGACAAAGGGACAGTTTAGGTGGTTTGTTTTTCCATTCTTATGTGTATTATTTTAAAAGAATTTTGTGTGTGCAATAGCTGTTAAAACAGAAGTAAAAAATAACCATTACAGCTAAATATTAGGCTAGTGTTGGTGTCCGAGTGTAAAATGTGGAGACCTCCCTCCTGTAAATACGACATCTGCTTCCAATAATACTCCAGAACTCGATATATCTCAAATCGAGATCGCTATCGCCGCATTCCTGATGGCACAACTCCCGGAACAATGAGTGGCCAGTGTTGTTTATCAGCTAAATCTGTCCTGGAAGGTCCGTCTATGAGTGAGTGTATATGAGCATGACAGAGTGAGGGCTTTGTGTTGGACTTAAAGAAACACTCCCCTGCCTTCACACAAAGACACTTTGTCTTTACCAGGGCAACGACACCTTTACAGAACAAAAGAAACCAAATATGATGTTGGCAAAGGTTCCTGCTCATGTTACCATAAAAGCACCAGAGTATTTGAACTGCACCGATATACAGGATCTGCATACCATTCCACTATCATAAATGTATTTGGTTTGAACAAAAACACACTAATATGTGCCTTATCTTTAATATTTCACACTTATCTTGTGTGTCTTTATTTAAACCTCAGAGCTTGAAGGGGATTTTCTCTTCAATTAATAGATCAATTTGCTTATTATCTTGAATATTTTATTTGTATCTGATTTTCCCTGATTATTTTGGACACGTTCATGATAAATTTGCTCATTTTTGTTCATTATCCGTGATCATTTTGTTCATTTCTTGCTCATTCCAGTCAATTCAATCAAGAACAGAAACGTTATCATGTTGTGTGCTTTATTTATTACTAGAAAATCTTAATTAACATATAAAAAAGGTATAATTTAGAAAAGTGATCATTCATTTTTGTCCACATGACAGCCTTTACTTGTTTGTAATGAGCAAAACTTTCTATAAAATTTAGACTTTTTTTTATTAGTTTTGCATCATAAAGTGGTTATTTTTAGCTTTTACCCCAATGGCAGAACAACAAAATGCATATAAAATATAAGAATATTTGTCTTATTTTGAGTAGAGCTGTATTTGCAGCAAAAATGTCCTATTTTTTTTTTAGTCCTTGGCGACAAAGATTTTCTTCATTTTGACATTAAATTCCCCTTTTGAAGGTACTTTAACAAAAAAAAAAAAAAACAAAAAACTGTTTCATATCTAAATGTTCAGTTCAATCTCAGCTTTATGTAACTTATAAAAACTGTGGCGTCATGCTGTTTCCAATCGCAGCAATTATTTAATGCAGCAAAAGCTAAAAGCTTTACTTTCCTGGGTGTCAGAGGGTGCACTATAATGTAATGTATGAATATAATAATCTTATATTTGTGTTTATGCTGTGGATTTCAAGGCTCCGCCGTTGCTTCTGAGCTCTAAATCAAGTCAAAACATCCAGGAAGTGAAAGTTAGACGATGTCCATCACATGTCAGTCATAAGAGAACCTTCCAGATAATCAGCTCTGGAACACACTTCATTAAGCGTGTTCTGTCCAGCTGCTTTTATTGTTTCTATCAAACACAACCTTTTCTGAATTAAACTTATCTCAACTTTTTGTCATGGCCGATTACAATCACTGGAATATACTTTGATAATCCTAACAATGATAATTCTTACAATAAATGTTTTGAATTTATTCAGGGTTTTATTTGTTTACATATACAGTTTTTGTTTTAAGCCGTCTACACTAACATATATTTTTCCAAATGCCTTCTGTTTTACATATAAATCATATCCACACCACCTTTACTAAACATCTGTCGACAACAGAACACAAACAAATCAGCACAAGGCCTCTAGAAAACCATCATTTCTGTTGGATTTTCACCTGCATACACTATAAGAACATGCATGGATCAGCTTTGTGGGGCTCATCAAAGTATAATGTTGTAAAAAATTAAGTCAGAAAAAGATTGTAACCAAAGGCAGCAGTACAATTAAATCATTAACAGCTCCTAGTGCAGTTTATACAATTAAATATGAACCAAAAAAAAGCTAATAAATGAAAAAATCATAAAAAATAAATAATAAAAACTAATAAACCAGACACTTATGTATGCAATATATATGAAAAATAATAATAATCTGTAATTAATAGTACACAGGGTGATTCTGTAATAATCCTGACAGAAAAAGGAGAAAGTGTTTGCATTAGTTGTGTTTCCCTTTTTTGCGAGAGTATGAGGAAGTTTATGTGTTTTAAAGCAAAAGACTGCAGTGAAAATAATCACAAAAATAACATTCCACTTTTCTATTTCAACAGGCCCGTATTTCTTTGTTGTTCTGATGACATATTGTTGATGATTAAAACCTTGTATTACACTCACTGTTCTGTTCTATTTTGGATTTAATGTTCTAAAAGAACAAAACCAGGTGTGGATTTACCTCATGGGTTTTTTTTTTCATCCCCTCACATCATTTTTTATAATCTTCCTTCAGTTCTTATGTGATTTTTGTGGTGTTATGTCTTTTTAGAAAAACTATAACCACATAAAATAGTCACAAACACAACATATGCATAAATACCTGTGTAAAACAGTGGATTTTTCAACATTATAGCACTACTTTATGTGAAATCGAAGCAAAAGAATTAACATTTGTTTCAATTTTACTGTAATTTTATTTACAAGTGTCTTTTAGAATTGATGCCACATGTATCCAGGTGTTTATATAAACAGATATTTTTCCACCTGTTTTCAATAATGACCAGATCTTTTTTAGAAAAGTTTTCATCTGCACAAATCTGTATAAATACACCTGCAAAGCACCAACAGAAACATTTTACACCAATTGTTTACATGTATTGATAAGATTAGTGGATCAACAGGTATTGAACCACCGACTGATATAAAGTATTGGAGTCACCATTAGCTGTTTGAGTTTTCATGGGTTAATTCTAATGTAACATTGCTTTCATTGTAGATAAATATCATGAAAAGTTAGTTTCTATTTCAATATGACACAAACGTTTTCCTTTGTGTCTTAACAATGTCAAAAAGGTGAAGTGATTAAAAATGTATGACTTTGATAATGACTGAAAACAAAATCTTTAAAGTGAATGAAAGGAAAAGAAAAAACTCCACATTTCAGAAAACAACGAGCCAAGACTTAACAAAAAATGCTGCCAAAATGTTCAATTTTTTCACTGAAGCACCTCGTGTGCAAAGAGTTTATCTTGTCCCACCCCTATTTGATGTAACTTGACTATGAAAAACAAGGATATTTCATTTGTATGTAACATTGTTTTCTTTACTGCTAAATGTTCTGAAAGTTAAAGGTTTCCTTATGTTCAAAGTAAAGTTTCACATCATTTTAATTGGAAAATGTTAATTATGTCATTAAATAATTCATCTTTTAATGATGTCACATGAATGCCTTGGATCTTGCACTCCCCAGGTACAGTATGATACTGTTCTCTTACTCTGGGATGTGTTTATGGCCTGATCTTTTATGAATTGGAATGAAGTTGCGACAGTGCCGCGTGTAAACATACAAGTAAAATGCCCCAGGCTGTGGGTAGATTCATGTGTGGGTTAAACAGTCAGTCAAATACACCCATAAGTCACTCTAGCAACACCCCACCCCCACACCACCGCCTCAAAACAACAAAGAAAAAGTAAAAGGTAGATTCCCTGAGAGCAGCTTTTCCCAAAAACCCAGAGCGAGTGAACATGGCAGACTTACGTAACCGTTTGCGTGACACAGAACTATGTTAATTTGAGTCGAGGGAGGGAGGAAAAAAACAACCCCTCGAAAAATCACACAGAGACAGAAGGAAAGACAGGAAAAAAGTATGTTGTGGCAGTCAGTGGAGGAGGAGGAGGAGGTAGAAAAAAATAGAGTGCGTCTCAGATTACGCCATCCTCCCTCTCTCCCTCCTTCCTCCCTCGTGGAAACATCGCGTGAGAGCAGCCTCGCTCCACGTCCTGATTATGATTAATGCAGGTAGTACCACACACACACTGAAACCACGGTTCTGGCAGGGTTCTGTCGTCGTCCTCTGCTCAGGCTTGTAGTTCTGCATGGAGCCGCAGACGACCCATCTGCCTTTTTTAACTTAGAAATCGCAAAACGGTCGAATTGAAGTGGGAAAGAGATGCCCACAAGACTATGGAGGTTCTACGATCATCTGTTCACACGTGACAAAAACTCTTCAAAAAGTAAAGTCAACCATTGTAAACGGAAAAGCTTGTACATAATATGTGTTGTGCGTGGTCCTTTGGGGAACAACTGCTACTTTTTGAACTAATTAATTGCTATTAATCGATGTTTCTTGCAGCATCCCTTGAGTTAATTTTTTAAGATGCTGTGTTAGATGGAAACAGCATTCAAACATGAAGCTGCAGAAACTAGGGTTTTGTGTCAAAGGAGTTCAAAACACAACTGTACACGTCTAAAAGCAGCACAGCGGGCAAAGCTAAAGCCAACTTTAACCCCTTCCTGCCCAAATGCTTATGATTATATGAAAAGAAAAAACTTGTCATATTTTTGCTGTTACACAGATGCTAAATTAAGTGGAGCTGTTCATTTGAATACAGCACATACAATGCAACACACGTTTTGATGCTGCTGTTGATCAATTATTCTAGTCAACAATAACAGTAAAAGAAAATGGGCAAACATCAGTAGAAAGGCCATGAAATGAATAACATGTGCTACTGAAACAGGGATTATAGCTAACCAGGAAACATATGTACATTCACACAGAGTGCTGAACTGGACCTCACTGCAAAAACGGTAGAAAACTGAGGAAAGTTTGCGAAAACAATCTACAAGAATTCAAACTCCTGTTATGTCGCTATTAGGAGTACGGTAAATCCGTGTTATTTTGGTTACTATTGTTGCACTCTTAACTCTAAAGGGTCCCTGTTCGAATGCACAGCCCACCCATGATGACCCAGGACATCCTTGTAGCCTCGTAAGCCCAGTTGGCCTCAGTTCCGTGTGTGTTGCCGTGGTAACGTACCAATCTACACATTCTATACAAGCATGTAACCAGAACAACATCAGATAAAAACACAACACCAATTATCACAACTTATACAACAAGCCTTTATATGGTCAAGTCTGAGTCTAACAGTCTGAGACCAGCGTATGTCATGGACAATTTGAATAAAACAACAGAACAATGAGACAAAGTTTGCACTGCTAAGCTAACGCTAACCAAATCCAACAGTACAAGGATCATTTAAACTGAGAAAACTCACTGAACAACAAAAAAAAAGTACAAAAATAAAGGTCACATTATGAGGATTTGATGACGAACGTTGGCTGCTTTCATTGTTTTCTGATCATAACTTGGTTTAAGGCTATGTAAATCAAGCTTCTGCTATCAGCTAATCCATTGTTTTGTGTTACGCTGAAATGATTCCCACAAGAAACAAACAGGTTAAAACTATCTGAAAGCATTCTCAGGCTTTTTTAAAGATAGAACTTGGAGCGTGCACATCTTACATTGTTTTATATGTAAAAAACTAAAACTGGGCTGTTTAATTGAGTAGTGTGATAGTAACTAAAATGATAATACTGAATATGAGGATAAATAAGAGCTAAAATAAATAAATAAATAAATCAAATCACTCCCAAGTTGATCATTTACATGTAGTTTTATGTTCAGTTTCATATTCATTTGCTTTCAGTTTACCAGTGACTCAGATTTTTTCATTCACAGCTTACATATATTGACAATTTAATTACATGTTGTATTATCTGGTTAACAATAAAGTAAATAATAGGCTAGTTCATGTCAGTCATACATAATGTGTTTTCAGTGTCAAATTTGTTTTGAAGGCATGTTTTTTTTCCCTGTTCCAATCTATTGTTATTGTGTCAGCATTTACAAACTCACTGTTGATTGACTTACAGTGTAAACTAGTGCAAGAACACAAGCAACACACAAGCAGCAGCACATCTCATATTAATAGGTTAAGAACATATATCACTAGTACAAACATGAACAAACACCTAATACTCACATAAACTTGTGATTTCTGTATATATTCTGCAAAATCAAGCCTATAGATTACTTCATTTAATGTTTCTATGATGTTATAGCGTGAAAACACTTTTAAAAAAATACTAAATGTTAAGGCTCCATCACTGTCTGAGGAGGCTGATGTGTTTCTTAACCCACTCTAAGAAGCAATGTTTCCCAAAAATGGGGCCCAGAAGGTCTTTAAATTCTTGAAAACAATCTAACAGATCCAGACTTCCATTCGAATAATGATCAGTGCTATATCTAGCATGCAGCACAAGGGTAAGGCCTCTGAGAAACCATTTATCAGGGCGCTAGAAACACTTTCAGCCTTCATAGAGAACCAAAACCTGTTTAGAATTTAATGGATCCTCTCTGGATCTGCTGCTGTGGTCCTTCCTCTCTCCTGTCTCCATTGTCACCACTCATTCATCCATGTAGTTGTGAGAGTTTTTATTATATAGTTATGGTTTCTATTATTAATACTAACAGGTAGTACTTGTATTTGGATTCAAATTATTATTTGGATTTGATTCTAGTTACAGGTAATTATCCTAGTATCAGCTGTTTGAGTGCTGTGCATCCATGTGTCTTCCCTTATCCCCCCCCTCCTCCCCAATCTGTCTCTTTCTCTTCCATTAACCCTTTAAGGCAAACGACCATCCTCCAAGAGCCGAAATCTGCTCCCGGTTTCTGCCTGTTACAAGGAGGTTTTTCCTTCCAATCACCACGTGTTTGCTTCTGGAGGATTCTGTTGGTGTCTGTGAATTGGCATCAGAGTTTGGTTTAGACCCACTCTAAATGGAAAGTGCCATGAGATAACGTTCGTTATGATGTGGCGTTCTATAAACAACATTTGATTGAATGTTATGTAGCTGGGGTTAATTTGGGCAAATGATTGGCAAAAGGCTGTAATGGGGAAAATATTTAAATCTAGTCAAAATTCTGTTTACTCAGAACATGAGTTGAAACAACACAAGGTGGTGTGTTGATGTATCTGATGTAGGGTTTCACTCTGCAGAACTTTACAAAAAAACATACACTCAGAGGAAGTTTCTTGAACAAACCTCAAATGCTGCTTCTAGATCATGCATTTGCACAAATAATTCCTCTGTGCTTTGATTGAAATAATAAATTTTTTACTGACAGGACAGGCCTCCAGTGTTCCCATGACCTTAGCCTGGTTAAAACAGCAGAGAAAACACAATGTATGGACACAATCGCAGGTTTTGTTTGACTGCACTACCTGACGTATTGCAATCAAAATTCTTATGTAAATATGTATGTAGTATATACAGCAGAGGTGTCAAACTTATTTATGTTCAGGAGCCACATTATGATGAGCCCGATATGATCCTAAATGGGTCACAACAGTAAAATACTATCATAATTACCTAGAAATCAGGTCAACTCCAAACTTTTCTCTATGTTTTAGAGTGAAAAGAGTGAGATTGCATCATGAAAATGTCATTAAAAACATGCAAATAACTACTCATAGAGAATTCCTTCAATACACATACTTTCTACATCATGGATTTGCACAAATTATTCTCTCCTTTTTTTTTTTTTTTTACATTTCTTACTCCACTGTTCCTGAACCTTAACATTGAACATTACTTTAGTCTGGTTAGCACAGCAGGAAAAACAGAATGTAACTATAGACTTTTGGAGTCCGTATAACATATTACAGTAGAACTGCATATAGACAGAATATCAAGCAGGGGGTCACAATCATTTTAGTTCAGGGGCTATAATGGTGACCAAAAATATGATCTTGAATGGGTAGCACCAGTAAATGACTATCCTACTAACCTAGAAATAAGGTCAATCCAAACTTTTCTCTAGGTTTTAGCGTGAGAAAACTAAAATTACTCTATGAAAATGTCCCCAAAACATGTAAATTGCTATTCATAAGCAATTCCTTCAATAAACATAGTTCAAATGGTGATTCTACATCATGCATATGCTCAAGATATTCTTTTTACTCCACTGTTACAGGTCTGGAACATCTCACATTTCACATGACTTTAGTCTGGTTAACACAACAGTGAAAACACAATGTATGGTGTTTTGGATTCACATAAACACAATGCAACTTTCAACCTTCTCTATGCTTATTACTAAGTTATACAGGCTGTGATTCACACTGTTGGCTATTGTATGAATGTGCACAGAAAGAAAGCTGTCCAGTAAACATATAAATACATGTCATATGTAAAATTAAGATCTTACTAAAGGAATGCTATAATACACCATAAATGCATAGCTGAGTAATTATACTGATGTCATATAGGTAATATAAGGTCATTATAAGCACATTTAAGTTAAAATATAGGTTTTTGTCATGTGAGAAGTGGAATTATTGGAATAATAGTTCAATAGAGTCCAACGAGGTCAGCAGACACTTTCACAGTGTCTTCAGGGTGGAGTACTATAAACACACCATAGATAAGGTAAGTACAAAACACTCACTGTCTTAATACATAAGACATTCAATTACCCACTGGAGATGAATATTTCCAGACGTTTCGGTGTGTTGTTAGTGTTGACTTACATTTTCTGAACCGGCTTCTTCCGTTTCTTCACTGCGTAAAGTGCCGTATTCGGCAACATGTTGAATTGAAAGTTTTAAAACAAGTGAAAATAATGTCTGTATCCTTGAATATATTTCCAAAATAACACGTCGAGAGGTTTCCTCAGGGCTCACGCTCCCAGAAAAAAAACAATAAATAAAGTTTAAAAAGTAAAACGTCCCTTTTTTTAACCGTTGGCTGCTTTTCGTCTCAGAGAAAGAGGAAAAAAATGCGACTTTTGTTGTGTTGAACTACTCCAGACTCCCTCCACTCGGTGTCAAACTGCCACAAGTTTTCATACTCTACAAAAGTTTACCACAAATCCCTTTTAGATGTGAAAGAAGCTGAAAACTCCACGGAGGTTTTTTTTTATGTAAGTCCACTGGTGCGCGTCTCCGTCGTTGTGATTTGACAGAGCTTCTAGTTATACTGCGGTGGCGACCGCGCGCCGCCGACGCGGTTGCGTGTACGCGTCTGTATATGTCACTGTAACGCGAGAGCAGTAATATTTAAGGTGGTCCAAAGATGGGACAATACAAAGCTATACCACAGAGGAGCGGGAACACTGCGGTCGAACAGGGACGACCTTAAGAAGATTTATTTTACTGTATTACTTGAGAAACTGTAATATTTATGTCAATATATGTAGTATTTAGAGAAGGGGGTCAAAATTATTTTACTTCAGGGGACACATTCAGCCCAGTATGCTCCAAAGAGAGTCAGACCATTAAAATAATAACATAATAACCTATAAACGAGGTCAAAGCCAAATTTTTCTGTTTTAGACTGAAAAAAGTAAAATTGTTTAAAGAAAATGTTGAGATATGAAAATTGTCCTTTAAAAATGTGAACCTTAAATTTCTTACATAACAAAAGTGTATTATTATTAATGTTATTATTATTATTATTATTAAATTGTCAATTCACTGGATGCAAAAGACATACTGATAATTCAGATACCTTTTCTCCCTCACTTTGTTACGCAATTAAAAACAAAACAAATTAAACAGAAAAAAATAATGATAAAGAAGAGGTATAAAATATCAACTATAACAGAGTATAAAGTTACACACCAAATTTATTTACAGTAGCAAAATCAATAGTAGTAGTTATGCAGCACATAAAATGGTTAGTGATCATAACTAAATTTAAAAAAAAAAAAAAAAAAAGGTAATTGGAAACATGCTGTCCTGGGATTTATGTCACCTCTGACCTTTTCAGCTTTAACCCAAATCCCCAAAGTCAACCAAGTGCTGTGTGATCCTTTACAAAAGAAAACAACTGCTGAAACTGTTTCCTGAATCAGTGATCGAGTGTTGTAGAAATATTTGAGCATTTTTATTGTTAAATCAAGTACATATTCTCATTTTCTCCCTTCTGTTGTTTCCTCATAATATTCAGAGAATGAAAACAATGTCCACATTCAGAACAGTTGAAACAAGGGAGGATAAAGTCATTTTAGTTCAATTCACATTCAGACAAATATGACCTAAAGTGGGTCAGACCAGTGAAAATAATAATATAATAACCTACAGATAATGTCAAATCCAAACTTTTCTCTATGTTTTAAGTGTGACTAAAGGACAATTACAATATGAAAATGTTTACAGCCACAAAATATCCTTTAAAAATGTGAATAACATGAACCTGGTACATCTTAGGAGAAGTAAGTGTAATTTTGACAATATTTTGCCTTTAATTAATTGTTTTGTGTATTTACACATCCACTGTGACCCATAAGTAGTTATGCACATGTTTTAAATAATAAACCAAGGCACAATATTGTTAAATTTGAGTTATTTTTTTAAGAAATTAATGTTATCCACATTTTTTAAAAAGTAGTTTACAAAGTAGTAAATATTTTCCTCTACATAATCATGCTTAAGTCACTCTAAAACAGAAAAAAAAGTTTATATTTGTCATTATTTATAGGTAATTATGTTATTATTCTACTGATCCAAGCTATTTTAGATAATATTGGACTGAATGGGAACTTTACCAGGATGGATAGGATCAGGAATGAGCAGAGAGGGACAGCACATGTTAGAGCAGGGGTGTCAAAGATGTGGCCTGGGGGCCAAAACCAGCCCACCAAAGGGTCCAATCTGGCCCGCGGGATGAATTAGGGAAAAACAAAAATTACACTGAACATTTGAACAATCAAAGATGTAAAAATAATTTCAGGTCAATTCAATCTAAAGTGGGTCAGACTAATAAAACACTATCATAATAAACTATAAATAATGAAAACCACAGTTTTTTCTTTTTTTTAGTGTGAAAAAAAGTTCAATTACACAAAAATGTTTACATTTACAGACTATCCTTTTACAAAAAATGTGAACAACCTGAACAAATATGAAATGTATGAAGAGAATTCAGTGTAATCATACCAATATTCTACCTGTTATTAAATATTTAGTGTATTTGTAGATCCACTGTGATCTGTACGTTATAATGAACATG
>JAPSES010075087.1:0-10003 GCA_029822895.1 Maxillicosta whitleyi | reverse complement strand
TTTTAAAAGTTACACACTTTACATGTAATTGTTTAGGTTTGTGTCTTTTATTCTGAAATATACCAACCGGAAGTTTTTGTGTGCGGTCTCTTTCTCTCTACTGCGCATGATCGCATGATGTTACCTCGTGTTTGACAGGTTGGTCCAACTCCAGTTAGCAAATATTTGACAAACCACTTTGACAACACACTCACCGCATTTATAATATGTTGGTTTATCACAAAACAGAGTGCATGATATAGTAAGAGGCGTATATAAATACTCACAATGCTGTCAACCTTGTTAATTACTCTTAACAACTTTTTGGTTCTTTAAAGCTAACGCTAGCCAGCTAACATTGTTGCACTCAGTAATACACTGTTAATGCTAACTCAGGGCAAAGCCACTTGTTTACACACGTTGCTCTTTGTCATATTAATTTACGTCTTATTTTGCTGTATGTATTACCATACATTCTTGTCCCTTAGGTGTTGCATGTGGTTGAACGTGGCTCCAGTTGTACGACTGTCGTTTGAAGGGAAACCCACACATACAGCATGTCCTCTCAGGGAGAAGAGACTGAAGAGCAGGGACCTGAAACAGCACTTCCCTCTTCCTCATGCACTGACTGTGATGTCATCACAGTTACAGTTGGAGCAACTGTGCCCACTGGGTTTGAACATACTGCTGCAGAGGAAGTCAAGGAGAAGATTGGAGTCGATGCACGAATAAGCAAAGACCGAGGTCGTATATACTTTCCAATCTCCACTGACAAGCTTTTTCAGGTACAAATTTACTCGCAGCCTGTGGAGGCATGTTTTTTTTTTTTTTTTTTTTTTTTTTTTTTTTTTATTTTTAAAAAAAAAAAAAAAAAAAAAAAAAAAAACCTGATTAATGGAATGTTGTTTCTGTTAACTTTATGACATCATTGAATAGATCTAATGACAACAATAATAATTTCTGCTAATTATTCACACAGTTTATGAATAGAATAGAATAGATTTGAATGGGTAGAGTTTACCCTCTTCAGTGCAAGAGAATAAATAAAAGGAGGAAAAGCAACAAAAAAAAGTCTAATAAAACCAGTAACTCGATAATCCATTCATTAAAATCCACAGTTCAGACACTTTGCCACACACACACACACACACACACACACACACTTGTATTGTACAGGATTAGGGACAGTATAGATCAGGGGTGGCAAACTCATGTTGACTTGAAGTGGATCGGATCATTAACATAATAATATATAAATAATATCAGTTCCATAATTATATGTAAAGTAAAATTGTATTATTAAAATGTTTACATCTACAAACTATCCTTTAAAAACATGAACAAAAAGAAATGTATTAAGAAAAAGTGCAATTTTTATAGTTTATGCCATTATTTGGCCTCAGTTCATCATTTTCACATGTTCATTATAACATACACATCACAGTGGATCTACAAATAAACAAAAATATTTAATAACAGGTAGAATATTGGTACAATTACACTTGGGACGGTTTTGGCCGCATGTTTGATAGCCCTAGTATAGATGGTTCATGGGCCTCACTTAGGTATTTTGCATTTATGGAGAAGATGCATCTAAGTTCAAAATTATAAAATTAATTATATTTCAATTTGTGTTCTTTTTGAATCTAGAAGACTTGACATAACTAAGATACAAAGCAAGGACATTTTCAGTCAATGTAGAAAATCAAAATATACTATGTACTATTATCTCAAAAGATGAATTGGACAGATATGATATGATTTAAATAATCAAAACCTAGCCTATTACTCAAATGTTGGACCGTGATACCAAATCAAAACCCCAGAATAGAAGAAGAGCAGGGCTAATAATGTGGAAATAATGATAAAATATGTTATTTCTGTTTGCTTTAACCCATCTGTTTTCATACAGTTGAATGGAGATGATTATCTTAATGATATTAAATAATTAAGGTTATATCTAATAATTATGATATGGTGATTGTAATAATTGTGGCATACTTAATGATTGAAGAGAGACAGAATAATTTCAATAATTTTAAACAGAGCAGCACAAAAATTGCATTCGAACCTATGGCTGAATTTTGCGCTGAAAGAATTATTACAGTTATTAGTAAGAATGTTTCAATTGTGATAATGGTACATATTGCATTTTATTTTTGCTGAAAACCTAATGACCCAGTTTTTGTTGGGATCTGTATAAAACAAGCATCTTATCTTATAGAGGATATGATCTGTGGGCTGCAGCATCTCTTTAGCACCATATTGCTTGGGTGGTATTATGTTGGATTTACTTTGACTTTATCAAAACACTCTAGCTTCTGCAGTGTGGTTAACACACTTCACCCTGTTGTGATTTAGTTAGCATTTGGACTGATTGTCCAGCTTTATTTAAATGCTGTTTGTCTGCATAAAAACCTGTTTTGTGTTTATTTTCCAATCTGCTGTAGGTTCACCTTCTCAGGTCAGTGGATAACCTGTTTGTTGTGGTTCAGGAATATGAACATTATCAGTTCAACGAATCAAAGGTAAATCACAGCCACCTGTGTTGTGTTACATATGTTGTTAGGTACATCACGCTTTTTTGCCATAATAACACATTCTGTATTTATACAGGAGGAGACATTGATGGACCTGCAGCAGTTGGCCTCCAAACTTCCTTGGACTAATGCCTTAGAGGTCTGGAAGCTAAATAGCACCCTAAAGAAGAAGAAGGGCCACCGGAGAGGAGGTAATGGGAGCAAAGGTAAACCTAACAGTGAGGCTCATGATGCAACAGCAACTGATGATGAGCAGCAAGAGCTGCCTCAGGCGTCGCCTGCTGCTGAAGGTCAGTCTGACTTGGAGACTACAGCTCAAACAGACACATGCTCACAAGACATTGAAGAAGCAACACCTGAGGCCAAAGTCATCAAGTTTCGTGTGACATGCAGCAGAGCTGGCGATAAACACAGCTTTTCCTCTAATGAGGCTGCCAGAGACTTTGGTGGGGCTGTTCAAGAATTTTTCCAATGGAAAGCGGACATGACAAAGTTTGACATAGAGGTAGGTGTGTTTGTTGTGACTGTGCAGAATACCATTTCAAGAGCCAATAATAACACTGCTTATTAAGGTAAATTTATATTGAATAGCTTATTGTTTGCTTTAGGGGGGAATAAAAGAAATCATAACAACCTGTTGGGTCCCACTCACTGTTCACATAAGCAGATATTTTAAGGTGCCATTAGAGGTTTTGGTATTTTCATATCATGATGATAATTTACTGCCATCAACGTTTAGTGTAATTTCTCACGGGTAAAGTCTGATAGCAATCTTGGACAGCTGATATTTTTTCACAGCCAGGTTTGTTACATCCACTATGTGCTTGATAGACTCGTTGACTAAAAGACATATTTGAAATATTCCCAAGATGACTGTCAAACTTTGTTGTGAATCATTTTCCGTCATCCTGTATTATAGGTGTTATTAAACATACACAATAACGAAGTGGTGATTGGCATTGCACTCACGGAGGAGAGTCTTCACAGGAGGAACATCAGTCACTTTGGACCAACTACTCTGCGCTCGACCTTGTGCTATGGCATGTTGAGGTAACATCTCCATCACATTTTACCTTGTGTCTTTTTGTGGCTCAGGAGGTAGAACGGGTTGTCCAATAACCGAAGGGTTGGTGGTTTGAATCCTGCTCTGTTCTAATCACAAGATACTTCACCCACCTTGGTTCCTGTGCTGCTACTCACACTGGTGCATGAATGCGTGTGGATGTTTGGTGGTAGTCGGAGAGGCAGTTGACATGGAGTGGCAGCCATACTGTATGCCCCAGGGCAGCTGTGGCCACAAACGTAGCTTCCCACCATCAGAGTGTGAATGTGCGAGTGAATGAGTAATGGATCCATTGCATTGTACATTGCCCTTGAGTATGTGTTAATAGAAAAGCGCTATATAAATCTAGTCCATTATGATTATTGTTATTATTGTACAGCAGAGCACAATCGGATGATATTTGACAAACTGATTTTGACACAAACACTATAGCGTACAGTGTGAGGTTAGGGAAAATATATTTTCATCAAATTAGCATTATTTCTCTCTGTGTTGTTAAAGTGCAGGTCACTCTAGTAGAGTCACGTTCATGTTCCATTCATAAAAGTCAAGGTCACAGTGAAGGTGGGGCCTGCAGTTTATGCTTATGTTTTATTGTGACAAAATATTTTTTTTTTCAGCAGTGCCCTCCATCTTTTCCTCTTGTATTATCTATACATATGGCCTGAGTTATATGTGCCATATTTCCTGTCTCAGAATTATAAACTGCTTATGAATTGACATGTATAAAGTTTGTTTTTCATTATATAACACTAACAATTGAAGTTACAACAGTATTGACAGTGTTAATTTACCTGCAGTGTCATCATGACACTATCCAAAATGTCTTTCACAAGAGAAGGAAACTTTCTGTCAGAGTTTATGACAGAAATAGTTACATGTCACTTCCTCACAGTCACATGTGACAACCTGTGATCTTTGGTGTTTACTTCCATGTACACAAATAGAAGCTTGTTAAAATTAATAAAAATTGTAACAGTTCAGGATGCGGGAGACACTAATTAAACGATCAAGTAACTAAGTGATGCTCTGGTCATAATCTATGAGAGGACTGAGCTTTTTTTCTACTTATGTAAAGTGAATTTGGCTACAAAGTAAAAGGCTTAATAATGTTATTCCTTGGTTCATTAGTGTTTATAAAGATAAGTCTGTGACCTTGTTGGTGGATTCCAGTGAGTCTGTCACAGATAAACAGACATGAGTGAGAAGAAAATGAGGCAACAGGCCTAGCCTAGTTTACTAATGGCATATTTTTCAATATCAATGTGCCAGCCAAGAAAAACCCTTATGTCTTCCAAAAAATACAGAAACCACTCCTCCGCAAAGTATAGCCAAAAAAGAAGAAACAATTTAGATGGCTGTCCTTCCACTGAAGATAAGGCAAGATGTTGACATTGAGTTAAACTGCAGTGTTGGAAGTGTTTAACCCCTCCCTTCTCCTCCTCCCCCTGTTTCTTCATGTTAGGTCTGGCATTGAAATGTGGTTCAACAAACACTAAATAGAGACAGTAGAATATCAAGGGGGACCTCATATACTAAAACAGCCTTGCAATAATACAACCCATTTGTAAACATGCAGTACAATTTATCTAAAGGCGTTGTCCAAATCAAAGTTAAGTCACTTCTTAATATAAGGTGAGTCCACCAATAGAATTCAGTGTTATATTGTGTTCTGGTTTAGTTAAAGTATAAATGCCTGGATTAATAACAACCTGTTTTTGTATTTTGGAGTGGCAAGTTCACATGTATTGAACCCACATGGACTTGAACAAAAATGATGTGCACTGGGTTATATTTATCGTCAGAACATTATTTTGAGAATTTTCAGGTCATTGAATGAGCTGCACAGTGCATCCCAGATTTATGGGTAGAAATATACAGTATGTTTTTATGCAAAGGAGACAAACATTTTACATAATTAAGGAGTCATTATTTTAACAGACCTTTTAGACATGCTCTAATTACAAGGAAAATACAGCTGTACTAGTTTTACAATGTTCAGTCATGTGCAGTTTATTTTGATTTTACAGGCAGCTGTGGCTACAAATGTAGTTTACCACCACCAAAGGGGGAATGTGAGAGCGAGTGAATAATGGATCAGTAATGTAAAACACTTTGGGCGATTTGAAAAGTGCTATAAAAATCTAATCCATTATTATTATTATTATTATTATTTTATTTTTTTTCCGTTAGATTTTTATTTAACTTCTAGTGACCTGACTGGCACATAGAAACATCTGAAGTAACAGATGAAGCAGAGGAAGAACATGTGCAGTTTGGGGTAAAGGTAATAGCTGCAGAATTATAGTGTTCTTTGATTTAACCATTGGGAATTGCAGTAGCTCAGAGTAGTGTCATATTTCTGCTGATGGAATGTAGTTTGATGATGATTTCTGTTTTACCTCTCATAATAAATCTCTATGGCCTCGCACAATGCTGCACTGAGTCACCTGGAAAGCTGTGATATAGCTGGGCATATTCATTTTTGCACATCAAACTAACAAAAATGTCTAATAATGTATAGATTCATACTAAGGGTGCAATGGTACAGGTTTCCCACAGTTTGGTCCGTTCCTCAATTTTTGGGCCACAGTTATGCACAAGTTTTGTGCATAAAGAGAACAGGTTTTTTTTTTCTCCCAAAATTGTATTTTTTATTTTGATTGTCAGCAAAAAATTTATTTTACAGTAGAAACAAATTATATCACTGTTCTACATAAAATAACACTTTCTGTAATAACCAATAGAACCCTTTCTTATTCCCTGACTACTTATACAGTAGTATAAAACAGGAACATGCATACATAGGACCCAAAGAGAGCATTTTTAAAATAAATAGATGTATGTCCTACATAGGAATGTAAAAGAACACGGCAGTATAAAAACACCACAGTTATCTACCACCTGTATGTTCTTGTAATAGCGTGTCACGGTAGGCCTATTGCATGAATGTCAGGGTCCCACACCTAGGCAGGTACCCGTGGGAACTTAAGAGTAAGCTACTGTGTAGACAATGTGTTTGATTATGGGTTGGGTTGGGTCATAGGTGTAATGTATGCGGGTATGGGTGCAGATTTGGAAAAGTGGTGGACCCATGCAGGACTGTGATGTGTGTTCAGTCTAAAGCCACATTTCTGTCCGCTGTCTCTCACTTCCCTACATTGTGTGCTCACATGCATGTCGAGCCAGCAAGAGAGAAAGAAATTAATTGCAAAACTGAAAACCTGCGGTCCTTAAGGGCAGATTGTCCCATGGGGGGTGGATTGAACAGTACATGGTTTTCCAGAGTACTGTTGCATCCCTAATTCATACATTAGTATTCGTTTAGTTTAGTAATTCCTTTCTCTATCACTTATCAACCACTAGAAGTTTGTGATTGTGTATTTACTTGCAGACACACTGTCCTCTACTTTTATTCAAATTTCCTTTGTTTTGCTGTGCTTGTTTCTGGGCATCAGTCTTTGAGTTACTTTCTCCAGCAAATAACAGCATCACACAGACAAGTTGTGCGGACAGAACATGTAGAAATAAGAAACATAATGGCTGACTGTTTCTTGTCTCTGCTCGTATGGTTTATTTATGTGTGTCGGTCTGCAAGACAAGTCTTTGACCACAGACAGGAGGGAATGTGCAGATATTTACTCTGAATGTTAGCTTATGCTTTTGTGAAGGTGTGGGACTGAGTATTGATGCTTCAGACCTGAGTAAAACTACTGTGGAAAAACTGTATCTTAACAAAAAAAAAAGGCTATACTCATAGACTTTGATGGAAGTTCTTTCTAAAAGTTTGTTTAGATCCTCATGAATATACATCTGTGGATTTTTCTCAATAAGATTTAAGGGCTATTAGAAGGCATGTTTGTTTTTTTTCATTCAGTCTCTAACTAGTAATCAAGAAACAATGAGGCATGCAAAAACATTCTCTTTAATGTGTCTGTAATTAAGTATGAATACCATAGGTTTGATACCTCAGGCAAAAGTCTGCCACTGTTAAGAAATGACATTACAGCAATATATTTTTCATGGTACTATTCACACCAAAGGGCATAATAATTATGCACTGCAACACTCTGTATTGTTTGTTGACAGGCTGTGTAAACCTCAGGCATCTGATATAATTCTTGATCCAATGTGTGGGACTGGAGCTATACCACTGGAGGTGAGACAAATCTTCTGTTTCTCATGTTGTAACCACAAGGCACTTTTAATACATGTTTTACTTCCATTTACATGAAGAAAAAATGTGACAAAGAGAATATACAGTATATGATAAGGAAAGGGTAGAGGCAGGAATGCAAAGCTGGTGTGTTTGCCTCTATTTGTCATTGTCACTAATGTAGTGCTTCTCAAATAGTGGGGCAGGCCCCCCTGGGGGGGCGTGGTGTAGTGCCAGGGGAGGCGCGTGTGACCCAGGGGAAAATGTTTTTTTTTTTCAAATTTTTTTTGCTGTTATAGTGTAACTGCACATCCAGTACAGTAGTTAGCAATGGCACTCTCATTGTCTGAGTGTGCACAGGTAGTATGAACTCTATGGCGTAAGGTTTTTTTTTTTATATATGTAGTGCAGTAAACAAACCCTCAAGAGACAACATGAAAAACTATTTAAAAGGGATGAAAAGAAAGACGGAGAGAGACAAAGATAATGAGAAAGTCACCTAAAAGCTAAGACGAGAAAATATGATGATATATGTAGCGCTTGGCTTGGTTGAACTACATTCCTCTTTTTTATTTTCTTTAATGTTATTAATGATACAATGCAATGCAGAGGTGTATAACAATTTTATAGACAAATGATATTTGTAGTCACAGCTGAGAGTGTGTGTGTGTGGGGGGGGGGGGGTGCAAATTGTTTTCTCTTCTTACTAGGGGGGGCATAACAGAAAAATAATTGAGAAGCACTGCACTAATGCAAGTTTGGTTTGTAGAACTCTGCTAACTTGATCTTAGATTTAGACTCATCCTTACCAAAGTTAATGTAGTGCTTCAAACGTGTCTTCGCTGTACGTTTGGATTCATTTGTATCTTATTTTAAGTGGTTGCAGTATACTTTAATTTCTGAGCCCTTATGCGGAGCATACAGTTTCAGTGAATAATTAACATAAACATCAAACAATAACAATATAGTAGAGTAGTTTCATAATTAAAGTATTGATTAACAACTGTGTGATGTGTTTTCCTCCACTAGGGGGCCATTGAATTTCACAGTTCATTCTACATTGCTGGTGACAACAACGGCATGGCAGTCAACCGTACAGTCAATAATATCTGTCACATTCAGAAACGGAGGGCAGACAAAGGCAGGTGAGAGTAAAGAGCTGAACCTCACAAAAACAGTGTTTCTAAATGTGCTTTTACTATGTGTAGCTGATAATGACCATAGTGATGTAAAATCCTTTCTAACAGTGCATCTGGGTTGCCCATTGACACAGTGCAGTGGGATCTTTGCAACTTACCCATAAGAACCAGCTCGGTTGACATCATCATCACTGACATGCCCTTTGGGAAGAGGTATTTTAGATGTAGAGCTACAAATCATACTGTGTGATCTCTGACAGAAATGGGCTGAGTTTAACCTTGTTCAAATATGACATTCACCACTTGAAAGTGCTTTAGTTTGAACTAGAGATAATCATATCAAACTAGAGATAAAGCTGGTAATCATAGAAGACTTATAAGATAATCTTTGTCACATGCACAGTTATACACAGTACAATGCACAGTGAAATGTGTTTTATACCTGCATCCAGTTTCAATGAAAAGAAAAAAAAAGAACCAAATGCAATAGAAATAAGTATAAAAAAAATATAGAAACATACACATATCTGTAAATAAATCAGCTAAGCAGAGGAACACTGATGGTTACTGGTTAAGGTGCATTTATAAAAAGGTGCCAGTACGTAGTACAATGTCCAGTTTGTGGTAACAGTCTAATGGTGTTTTCTTAAAGAATGGGCTCTAGGAAGAAGAACTGGGACCTGTACCCCTCCTGTTTGAGAGAAATGGCCCGTGTGTCCAGACCAGGCTCAGGAAAGGCTGTACTTTTGACACAGGACAAGAAATGCTTTTCCAAGGTAATTCATTAGTATGACGCAATTTTACGAGGAAATAAGATGCACATTAATGAGAATGTAGGATAGTGCATGTTCAGTCCAATTAGCTCATCACCCCGTGTAACAGACACAAGTCAGTACAGTCAGTACCAGTACAGGTCCACTATATCGATACAGTCAGTGTAGACAACGTGGGCAGATCAAAGCAGACCTTGGTCACAGCGTGCATTCACATACACTACTCACACTTATTTTGGCCCTATCCCAGTTTTCAGAAGAAAAAAAACAAAAACCTAAGTTACACTCATTTTCAGCAACAATACAGGCTCATGGCTGTCCTGTTGGCATTTGAGTATTGACTGACTTTATTA
>JAPSES010075086.1:0-10004 GCA_029822895.1 Maxillicosta whitleyi | reverse complement strand
ACCAACTGGATCCTCATCTGGGTTTGGACCTGGAGGAGAAAGCAGATCAGAATCACATTAGAACAGAACACAAAACAACAGAATAGAACAGAATAAAGTAGAACAGCCTTAATTGTCACTGAGTACAATAGACAGACAGACAGACAGACAGACAGACAGATAGAATGACAATATTAATAAACGACAATACTTCAGAATATAAAATAAAACAAAAACAAAACAAACAAAACAAAAAATACGATAAGAAAATGAAATATTGAATTTTACAAAAGTAAGAATAGAACTAAATAGAATTAAAAATAGTATGTACAGTATATGTACATATATGTATCTATGACAACAGAATGCTACAGGTGTTCGTACTGACCGTACAGAGACTGGATGCCGTTGACGTCGTCCCGCGGCAGGACGAAGGTTTCTGGGTTTTTGTAGGAGTACACGGGGTACATGAGAGCGCCGGGATCATCGGAGTGAGACAAACCCAGAGAGTGACCGAACTCATGGGCGGCGACCATGAAGAGGACGTAACCTGCAAAAGGAACACAGAACTGGAGGTAAGAGGTGGAACGTGTGGATGAAGAGAAACGTTGCTTTTGTTTCATTTTCCAACTGTTTAACCCATAAAAAGACCCAAACTATTGACCCTTAATGTTTAGTACCTGCTGATCCACTAATCCTATCAATAATGTTAAGAATCAGTGTCAAATACAGTTCTTCATCTTTTCATGGTCATCAGATATGACCATATTTGGATGTTCAGAGGCTGTGTAGTTACCATGGAAACACTGTCATCTTCTACAACATTGATTGACCAGTAAAACCAGTGGAGTTGATAAATAAACAATAATAATAATAATAATAAATACAGTTATTCATATGTGACAATGGAGGGAGACACTGGGTCTGTGTTCAGTTAATGATATATTTAATTAAAAAACTCACTTTTTCTTCAGAGCTTTAATGAACAACTACATGATCAATGAATTAAATAAAGCAAGATACTTGATTTTCACTGAAACAAATGCAAAATAAAGGGGATAATATTATAAATCTCTCAAGAAAAAGTTCAGTAGAAAGAAAAAGCCATTTGGGAATGTCCACAAAAGCAAAACTGGGTCTTTATGAGTTAAAATTTGATCAACTTCTTAAACTAGTGACTGGTTTAATTTTACTTTATGCTCTGTTTGCATCAAATCAACTGTTTTCTGCCTTGTAATCATGTACTTTCCAGAGCTTTAGAGATATTTATAGAATATTCTCAAGTCATACATGAACACACAATCTTTACATTTATCAACAGAGCAGATAAAAAAAACAGATTCAGTCCATTAAAAGTACAACGTTTACCTTTGAGACGCAGTGGAGGAGAAAGTTGAGTGAAAGGTAACTGTTGAATATCTCACCTGTGTTTGAACGGAAGGTGAAGGTCTCATCTTCATCAAAATGAGCATCTCCTCCGATCCCAGATGAAGGAGCGAAGGCGTGGGCGAGGGTCCCGTCAGGTCCGTCGAAGGGGTAGAAGTCTCCGTGTGCTGTAAAAAGTAAAACAGTGGCATCAGATGGTTTGAGGAACACAGACTGGAGCAGGAGCACTCATCCAGGACCAGAGGAGGAACATCAGGAGCACGTTTACACGTATATACGGTGATGCTTACATCTGCTTCCAAAGGAGATCATGATGTCTGCGGTGCCGCTGTAGATTCTGCTGAACCTCAGAGGAGTCACTTTGGCCCAAACCTGCAGAGCTTTGGATATGGAGTCGTCCACCTCAGCCACAGACATGTCAGGTGTGTAATTCTCAATCCTATTGGACAGAAAAAGAGCAAATACAGTCATTAAAGCCTCATAAAGGACGTCTTCTGTTTCTATTCTTACTACTATTGTTATTGTTATTTCTATATATATATTGTTTGTCTTTATTTCCTTGTTCATTTAACCCTGTTTAATGTGAAATATGTGTAATAAGTCGGTGCAAAATCCTCTATTCGTGCAATAAAAATGCAATATTTATTCAAACATAAATGCCTGATTTTTATAGACTTTTTTTTTTTTTTTTATAGATGGTTAATATTATTACTATTATTCATATTTTTATTCTGTTCTACTTCAGTTCTATTCTTAGCTACTTTTTTCGTAAAGTTTTATACTCTATTTTCTTCGTTTACTTTTTAGTTTTTGTCATTTTATATTCGTTCTATTCTAATTTTCTTACATATTTTATTTTTGTTCTGTTTTTTTATTAATATTGCTGCACTGACTGGAGTAGCACTGTTAATTTCACTACACACACAATGACAATATGTTCTATTCTTTTCTATTCTATTCTATTCTATTCTGTTGTGTGGTTAATAGTGTAATGTAATGTAAAGTAATCTAATTACCTGTATGTGAGGCTGTTCTTTTGCCATTTCAAGTTGTTTCCAAAGGTGGAAAACTGTCCGATCTGTCCGTCTGGAACCCCACAGCGGGGTTTCTTCATCATGGACAGAGTGTCGGCGTCCAACGTCCCAGTGATGTGGAGGCCGAAGAACCGCTGCATCTCAGTCAGCTTCTGGACCAAGGGGTTGATCCCCCCACGGCGGACCACGGGGCCACTGTCCTCCGTCAGGTTGAAGAAGCTCTTAAGGTAGTTCTGCAAAAAAAAAAAGGACAGAAAATTAGAAAGAAATGAAAGGGATGGGCTCAGGATCTACAGAAACACAACATTTATGGAATCCACCCAGTTCCACTAAAGCCATGAAACTAAAGCCATGAACACGTACCTTTGCAAAGTCCTCCTCCTGCACGGTGACCTTTGACACCGGCGCACAGTGAACGGCCAGCGCCAGGCTCAGAAGAAAGTTCACACACAATGTCTTCATGTTTGTGTTTGTGTTTGTGTCGGTGCAGCTGCGTCTTATATACGCTGAGGACCGGGTGTGTTGAGCAACTGCCTCCGTCAGTGACTCAGGAAACAGTCCTTTTATGGATGGGGGGGGGAATCATTAAACAGAAAAAAAAAATTCCAAAAAACACACACAGATGTTTGATTTATGACAACACTTTTATGTGATTCTTGTTCCATTGAAATGATTGTATCTGGCATCAAACATTATGAAGTATTACTGTAACACATATAATAATAATAATAATAATAATAATAATAATAGACACTCATTAACACAACTGCCCATTATCATTATTACTACTTCTCATGAAATGTGTCCATGTGATTTATTCTTGATAGATATTTTATTCATAACGGAGACAAAAACATACAAAAACATATCATGTATTTCAAGTCAAAGGTTTTGTCAGATGAAGTATCAGCCCATTCTTGTATTTGGCCTCAATTTAATGGGTTTATTTTTACTTCACTTTGACTAATTTCCACCAGTTTGATGATAATTGCTCATCATTATTAGTGAACAGATGGATAACAACAGTAATAATAAAAAGTAATTAACAAAGTCATATATATAGTACAAAAATAACACCTATTCATCATGTAACAGGGAAGATAAAAGACAACAAATTTGTCCATAAATTTGTAATACAATGCTTTTTTTTTTTTTTTTTTTAAATTTCTTTTCATTAAATTGTGACAACATGAGTTATTCTGGGACTGTGTTTATAACCATTACAACAAATCAAATGTGATTAAATAGGAATAAAAAGAGCAATGTGTCTGAAAACACAATTATGTGTCTAAAGGATCATATAAAAACAACAAACTGAAACAAGGATAAACTGAATTTCTGCGCTCCATTTTGAGTTTGTTTATATGAGGATGATTTTTTAAAGAAATCACAACCTTTTCTTTTCCTTTAATACCTTTTGAATCCGTCATTAATGCTGAGAATCAGGCTACAAAATGTTCTTTTGTGTTTAATACCTTTATATTTCACACTGATTTTACACTTTTAACTGATGAGTTTAATGTTATTTATTAAATCACTTTAATCATCATTGTCTCCACCGTTTCTTTTTATTTGTGTGATTCTTTTGTGAATCTCTCCATTTATTCCGTATATTTCTGACCTTTGTTCAGACCTCACGCTGCTGTCGTTATCGCTCTTGGGGAAGCGTGTGTGTGCAGATACAAACATGTCGTATCACGTCATAAGGAACAAAAACACGAGCTCTTCACCTACGTCAGATACATATGAGTGACAGGCATCAGACCCTGAATCTGATGAGGGTCTTTATGGTGTTCAGTCTGTCATTTAAAGGTAAATATGGAAAATGGGTCTTTCTTCTCCTTTTCTGAAAGAATGCATTGACTTTTTAAAATGTCATAATTATTCTGCAGGATATGAGTGTAAAATAGAAAAGACATGTTATAGATTAATTTAATAAAGGTGTCACATAAGCAGTGATTTTCCATTATGGTTTGTCTACAATAATGTGTAACACTACCTGTATTAGTGTTAGCGGAAAGTTACATTTTATTTACTATTACTAAACAGTGAAGACTCATTTCTCATGTTCATTAACCAACACTAGTTACTCCATAAAAGTCGAAATCTGTCTAGAAGTGTGAGTGATGCAAACACAAAACCACAACTCAAACTGTGGAAAAACACATACAGTCGCTGCTGTGCATTATATCCTCCTGACACCAGCAACGTGAAACTTTTAGCTTTTTTTTTTTGTTTTTTTTTAACCCTTTTACAGCCACGGGATCACCGGTGACACCGTGGCACATGTGCATTTCAAATTACCATAACTCCTCACTACTTTGTACAATTTTAATCGTTCAAACTCCCCCTGAAACGTGAATAGGAGCTGTTTCAGAAACTAGCACTGCTAAAATAAAAACACCTGTTTATTGAGGAATAGAAAAAATAGAGACAGATAGAATAGCCTGGAACATTAGATTTTTGCAATCTCGGAAATATTCAATCTAAACTTTTCAAGAATTTATTAAAAAAAAAAAAGTTGAAGAAAACTCAATTTGGTTTTTGTCCTTTTCCTTTTATAACACAGTTTTAGGTATTTAATGATATAAGAATGATTTTGAAAGTTCTGCTGGTTAAAGGGTGGCAATTATTTACACATAGGACATTTTTTTAGACAATTATTGACAAAAATAGACAAAAAAGCCCAGGCATTTTAATAAATATATCTATTATGGTGCTAAAAGGGTTAAACAACTGTCTTGATCAGAAACTGCATAATGGAACAGTTTTTTTCTGATGTATTTTTTAAAATAATTATTTATATTTTTGCAGTGGACAGTATTTTTAAAGTAAAACCATGAAACTTTTGTCCCGTACAGAGGACGAAAATGTATTGCTGGGTCTCAGGAGGATATTATAGATATTAAACAAATACAACATAATTAATTACTTTTAAAATCAACAAGATGCCTTGAAAGAAATTTTAAGCAACACAAAAAGTTGTTTCCAGATCCAAATGTGAGGCACAGACACCATGATTACATGATTACATTATTACATGATTACATTATTACAACACTGTTAATAACCACTGAGGGAAGCGTTCAACCACTTCCCTGCGTTACTTATCACTTCCTCATTTCTTTTTATGAACATCAAGGCTATTTTCACATCCACACTGACGTAACTCACAGTGTCTCACACACAAACACACACGTCTTCAGTCGCTCAGTGTTTCGTTGTCGTCCTTCTTCTCACAGTCCAGCATCTTGTGGGCGGAGCTTGTAGAAACCACGCGTTTGGAGACGGCGTCGTATTTGTACAGAACGTTTCCCCTGAAGAAGTGGACGAGTCCTGTCGGTTATAACACATATGAGACTACTGCTTAGATATGTTTGAAAAAAAAAGAACTCTGAATGTATTTTGTTTCTACGTGCAGTTATTATAGAGCAGGTAATATGTAAGGCTTGTCGTAATTGTCCACACTTTGCATGTACATATTTATTATTACTGTTTCTACAGAGTGCTTTTTATTTCTTAGTATCCCTAAGCTGCTGTGACGCTGCAGAACTAATAAAAGATTATCCTATGTTTATACCATGTCACATTATACAGTTTGTTTATTCAATTAAAGGGAGATTTCTCAAAATGTCACCACTGGACACAGCTTTAAATGGAAAGAATGAAACGTGAAGCTGAAATGGCAGCGTTTCTTCTACACAAGTGAGTTTTTGAGGCTTATGAAGACATGAAGTTATTATGGGATGTTATTATCTTTGCCAAATCACTGTTTGTTGATCCACAGTTCAGACTAAACTTAATGTAATTACATGAGCAGGTGCAAAATTCACATATTGAACCTTTAATTCCACACTGAATTCATTAAATATTGTGTCTTTATTAGTGACTAAAATGTGGTTCATGTTTTACATTCTGTTTGTATGTGATAAATATGGACGTGCTTTTCTTATTTTACACGAGCACCTGCAGGTTTCGATGATTGAATGACAGGATTCTGATGATTATCACAATCAGAATCTCTTTATTGTCACTGTTCAAATTAAATCTTATTAATACTTAATAGTTTTACTAGTTTGTCTCAACCAATTTCTGTGTTTGTTTAGTAAAAGTATGGAAGTTTTTTTTTTTTTTTTTTTTACAAAACAAGTGCTGTATTATTCACTGTTCATGTTGGAAACATTAAATACTGTTTAAAGCAACAACAACAACAACAACAAAAACGCTTGTATGATTCTCACTGCTGTTAGTTTTTTCCAGTTACACTTATATGATAAACAGAAAAATAAAATCTAATCTAAATCTAACCACTGAGGCTATATTTGTTTTAATGTTGGTGTTGACATTAATGTTGGTATTTTAAGAGAAATCTCTATGTATGGAGGAACGTTTTAGATTAGATTAGATCACATTACATTAGATCTCATTAGATTACATTAGATTTGATCACATTAGATTACATTACATTAGATTCTATTAGATTAGATCACATAAGATTAGATTAGATTAGACATAATTCAGAAAGAGCCAAATGTGCAGATAAAAGTCATATTACAAAGGAAAAACAATAACTATAAAAACCGTAGTGAAGAACAGGCAATTGAACATTACACAGTACTAGTAGAAATAATAAAGTAGTAATAATAAATTATATTTAAAAAGTAATTATGGTATAATATACACTACATATATAAGTTCATATAAATAAAAACAGGATAATAATAATGATAATAGTCATAACAGTACTAGTAGTTGTAACAATCAAATATAAGTGAGTAATTTTAGAGCCAACACAACATGAACAGGCTGATACTTTATCTAAACCTGTTGCACCTTTGACCTGGAATGGCTCTTACACTTGGCATGAATGTATGTTTGTGCAGCAGGCGTACAGTAGCTAATGTGTTGTTCCTGTTACGGAGGGTAAAAGGAAGGTGATGTAACTACCCTCATAGAAAACCGCCGCGTCCACGGGTGTTGGAATCCCCGGCCACGCCCGTTCGATGAGTAACGGCGACACCTCCATGGACTTCTGCTGCTCATCGTATCTGGATAGTGATTAAAAAACAAATGTCACTGTTTGGGCTCCATGCTTTTACAAACAATGCCCGCGTTTCTACTGGCAAGGCAGCGCTGCGTCATCCTGAACGATGGAGAAAAGCCCCAGTGGATGACAAGTTCTGAGATGGAAGTGTTTACATCAGAACCAGACAGGAAGTGGTTTAATGTGTGGGATCTGGGTTTAGTCAGGAGGGGACGGAAGAGGTTACAGATGACTGGATGCCATGTGACTGACATTTTTAGGACCTAGCACCAGTGAGAGGAAAAATACAGATTTTATTTTATTATTATTATTTTTAATATCTGCCTTTGTTGTTATATTTTAGACAAAAGTACAAGTATATACTCATACAGTCACAGATTTAAAGATGGAATTAGGTTACCAGTACAGACCATGTGTCAAAAAACAAAACATACACATACATGACCTGATGTCATTTGAGAATGAAGACGCATCTGAATGAACCTGATTAGTGATTGGTAATTACAGCTGTCAATCACATGAGATGATGAAGAGACAAATCCTGCATCATTCCCTGAAAACAGTAACTTTCAGTTTTCAGTGTCATATTTGCATTTTGTAAATTCATCCAGATTGGACCCTTTGACAGGTCAGTTTTGGCTGCAGCCATTTGTTTAACACCCCCTCGTTGTTGGCTAGAAGTTGGTAAACCTTGTAAAAACAAAAACAAAACAAAAAACTACTACTAAACCAAAAGGCAGTTGAAGTAAACTGAAAGATAGTAAAGCCAAACTAAAAAACAACAAAACCAAGTTGAAAGACACTTAAAAGTAGATGGTAAAAAACAAATAAAGACGGGTAAAACAAAGTAGAAGTTGGTGAAACTGGACTTAAAAATGTTAAAACTGAAGTGTAAAACTCAACTAAACAATGATTTAAACAGACTCAATGTTATAAACCAATATGGAAAAGAGTAAAACTAGAAGAAAGGGGATTAAAATAAAGTAAAAGATAAAGAAGCCAAACTAAAAGATGGTTGAAACTGACTAAAAGTCAGTAAAATGAGTCAAATATGACATGAGTGAACATGAGTAAAATATGGCACAAATGAACTAAAGGTGGTTAGAAGGACGTGGAAGTTGGTTAAAAACAGTAATAATCCCAGAGGGAACAGGGATGGATGAAGGGATTACCCATCATGCCTAGTGTCTACAGTCAGTCCGTAGTTCAGGTGTAGGTTCAGCCTACATTTCCTTAAAATCATGTAAATAAACATGTGAAATGATGGCGTTCACCTCCAGCACTCGTGGCCGGTGAAGAACATGGTGACGCGTTGGCTGCGGAGGTGAAGAGCAGCGTCCACAGACTTTATCCTGGGGGGGAAGCCCAGCTCTGTGATGTGTTTAGGGAACCCCTCCTGCACCGTTAACTGCTTCAGCATCCAGTACTGATGACCTGAAGGACAGACGCTGCTGTGTAAATACACCGCAGTTATGGGCTCACATCATTTATGTAACAACTTATCACCTTTAAAAAACAGGACGTGGTTGTCCGCGCTGTTCTCGTAGACGGCGTCCAGGTACGGGGGGATGTTCTCAGGCCACAGGCTGCTGATCAGCGTGATTCCAATCTGCTCAAACTGTGGATGTTTACGCCACATAAACCTGGAAAGGTAGGACACTGTCATTTATGATCTATTCTGTTCTGTTCTGTTCTGTTCTGTTCTATTCTATTCTGTTCTATGCTATACTGTTCAGTGTACGAACCTGTCTTTGAAAAACAGAAGTTCTTGTTGTAATTCTGAAACAGCATCAAATGATAAACCTGGGTCACATTTGTCAGGAGTTCTAGGAGGAGGATTTTTGGAGAACAGGGCAGCGAAGTTCGGGTTAACACCTGCAGGAAACAGAGGAAACATTTACAGAGCATCTGAACACCAGAAATATCCCACTGAATGATCTTTACGTGTCGCTGACATTCCTCCTCTGGTTCCTAAAACCTTCTACAGGATGATTTATCAAATGATTCAAATACATTTGTGTCTTTTACATCATTTTCTCAGAACTAACCTTAATTAAATCTGACATAAGAATGTTAAATCAGTCTATATGAAACGTGTATAATTTGAGTTCTTTTTCAATAAAATGAAAATAATGAAACAGTCTGTATTTTGTTTTTTTTTTAATTTTATTTATTTATCTAGACAGGGACGAAGCAACATATACATTAACCTTAAACAGGAGGAATGTTGTAGATGTGTGTTGTAGCACAACTAGAGTGGAAACTGAACGATATAAAACAAAAACATATGTGTATGTGTGTGTGTGTGTGTGTGTATGTGTGTGTATGTGTGTGTATGTGTGTGTGTAAGTGTGTACGTGTGTGTATGTGTGTGTGTAAGTGTGTACGTGTGTGTATGTGTGTGTGTAAGTGTGTACGTGTGTGTGTATGTGTGTGTGTGTGTGCATGTGTGTGTATGTGTGTGTGTGTGCATGTGTGTGTGTAAGTGTGTGTATGTGTGTATGTATGCATGTGTGTGTGTATGTGTGTGTGCATGTGTGTGTGTGTACGTGTGAATGTGT
>JAPSES010075085.1:0-10004 GCA_029822895.1 Maxillicosta whitleyi | reverse complement strand
GGTGGGTGGGTTGAAGAGGCAGTTGTCTTAATCCTTCCAGTATTTGATATGGAGGGTGTAGAGAAGGAGAACTACGAAACAAATATGATGTACTGTAATTTCCAAACTATAAGACACACTTAAATATTATCCGCACCTGACTATAAGCCGCAGGTGTCCACGTTGTGACATGAAATATTTACACAGAAAGTATTTAAATATTTATTTCCATCCCTTCACTGCCTTTTTCCAAACGGTGCCTGGAACACAGCAGTAAAACATCTGGTTAAAAAAACATAAAACTCATTAATCTCTATCTCCATCTTCCTCCTGCCACTGAAACCATTGAACTCCTCTTCTTCAGTGTATTTATACAGATGCATTTGTTCATGATGAGGGTGTGTGAATGAGTTCAGTTTAAAACTAGTGTCTTCCTCTTCGTCGCCTCTTCCACCTGTCTCTCGCTTTTGCACTTCCTGCTAGAGCGCCCCCTGGAGGCCGTAAGCCTGTAAAAAAAAAAATCTATACTCGAGCCGCATCGTTGTATAAGCCGCAGAGTCCAGAAAGTACGGTAGTTCATTTAAGTGTTAAAAATGGAACCTCGTGCTCTTTTGTCTGTTTTGTCTCATTCTTCTTAACATTTGTTATTTAATTTCTGTGGCTAAACCATATTTTTTTTTTTACTAAACTTGTAAAAATTCCGTGCAACGTAATTGAACATCTAGCACAAGTAGCACTTTTTGGGTGGTGGGGGGCGTCTAATGTCTGATGGGTCTGGTTTCTGTTTTATAACTGGGGTTCTGGTACATCACTGAGCCCGTTTACATGTACATTAATACTCTGATGATACTCATTTCTGGAGTGATCATGTAAACCTCATAATCTGGTCTGTTTTATCAGATAACAGCAGTAATCTGATTATAAGAAATCAGATTAACACACCCGGATTTCTCCCCAGTAAGTGCATCAGATCTGATTATTACAATTATCTGATTACTAACAGTTATTGGATTTTTATGGTATTGTAAACCGGCTCAGTGTCTCCTATGTTTCCATGTGGACTGAGTTAATACCGCCTCAGCTATAAGAAGATCTTTCCTCTACGGTAGGGTTTGTGATCCACTTTAGGGGAAGATGGAGTTTTATCAGCAGCAATACCTCCACATGTCACCAAATGTCACAGTCTCTGTTGTTAACGTCATTGTCTCCTGGTCTTGCAGACATTCCCCCCTGGACAAGTCGTCCCACAGCAGCCACACGGAGTCGTCGGTGTTCAAGCAGCCGCCGCCTCTGGAGCCTCAGATGAGCTCTCCACCCCCATCGCTCAGAGACCCCCCCTGGCCACACGGAGGAACACCGCCTGGACGACCTTCACCCAGCGACAGGCCCCCCACCCAGAGGAAGGACTCTCCTGTGACGTCTGCGATGCCAGGCCACCGGATCCCCAGACCCTACAACAAAGTGGCCTCCAGTAAGTACATGTGGACGTGGGTGTAGCGTTAGGTGAGTCACAAATGACTATGGGCCATTAAAGGGTGAGGGGTCATCACCCAGAACCTCTTAAAGCCACAAAAAAAACCTTCAGAATTTGCATTTACATCTCTTCCTTTCACAGCTCTCTCCTCTGTTTGAATGAAATGAAAAGTTCAGATAAAAAAGACCTGAAGCTATAGCTTAATTTGATGCAGACTTGAGCTGTAGAATTGGGTTTAAGTCATCTGATAGGATCTGATCTGTCAATCACATTCACCCCCACTCCCCCCCCTTCTGTTTGAAAACACCCGTGACTGGCCAGAAACCTCCATCACTGAGTAGATTTACAGCCTGAAAACACAGGAAAGGAATAGATGCAATCTCACGTCCTCTCAGACACATCAATTACAATATACTGAGTGTTCGTTATGGATTTTTTTAGAACAAGGACAGTTAAGTGGTTCTGTATAGTCCTGATATTCCAAATGCTCACCAGCAGCAAGAAGACATGTCCCAGAAGTTAGTTAGGACAACCCATATCCACCAACCATGTGGTGTTTTCTTCTGAAATTTCAACATTTTTAGTACCATATAAATCTACTTTGATATTTATAATTTATTATCAGATTGTTAAGGATCAAATTAGATCCAGTTTGAGCTCTGTTACAACCTCACTAGCAACAGTATGTATTTGGCATCTGTTAATATACCTGGATAAATAAAGGCTAGAGATATGGGAACATTGAGGTATGAAGAAGTATTAAGTTACATGTGAATACAGCCTGCGATCGAAGTCGACTGTCTGCAGCCGATAAACGTCACCCAATTGACTAGGGGTGTAATAGTACACTTGTTCGTACCAAACCGTTTCATTTCGAGGCCTTTGATATGATATGGAGGTGTACCGAATTAATACGTGTAGCTTATGTCAAAAACACAAACACTTTGGAAGGGTGACCACAAGCAGAAGTTATGTGCAGGGTTTCCTCTATGTACATTCATCAGCAGCTAATTCTCAATGCTGCAACAAAACGACCAAAACATGACAACGGAGAGTATAACAGAGGCTGCAAAGACAGGTCGGACATTTGAAACGTGTTAATTTTCACTTTCTTTTTTGGCATGTTGCAGCTTTGTGGCACAAAAGAGTCCACGGGTTCTTTTATAGCAAATAGATTTTTATTTTTTAACTCAAGTTGCCAAAATCCAGTGAACCTGCTCCTCTTCTTCACTGTGCCTCTTCTGCGGTGTTACTGTGAGGTCATGTTCACAGCACCTCAAGGAATACTGTGAGGCATTCAGAAACACTCAGTAAATTACAGCATTTGTCATAAACAAACATTGAACATTCAAAAATGGATAATGCATGCATGTGGGGTGCCTGGTAATGCACAACTGACAGAACAGTATTTTTGTAGAAATATCCCTCAGGTGGTTACGACCCCTTCACTGGTCTCCTTCACTGTACTGAAAACGCATCGAACTTAAGACCCCTCTACCAAAAACATATCAAACCGAAATTGTTTTGTACTGTTCGATCCCTACAATTAACTGTAAATGGAATTAAGATCTACAAAGAGGGCAAATGTTGCAGGAGGAAACGCCTCATTGGATCAGTGCAGTCTGTTTCAGATAGAGGGGTTGTTGTTCTGTTCAGGAGACCAGTGGACCTGTTCTATAGAGACAAAAGCCAGAGCCCACTTTGAAGAATCACAAGAATTATCTTTTGCAGATACATTATTATAATTGGCAGAAAAATCACCTTTTAATCTATAGACCGGCTTTTAAAAGGTTGAAAAATAGAGATGATTTAATTTAATTAGTCTATCATTCATTGTTGGAGGAGATGATCCTCATCAGACCTTTTAAATGCTTTTATATTTTAATCTTTTCTCATTAGTTTTTAAGTCTGAATTACAATTATTTGAATAAGATGGGAGTGTGATAAGTATCTGAGTGGACTCGGAAGACAGAACAGACCAGTGTCTGTCTCTGATAATTAGACACAGACCTGTTGGCTTCATAAGTTAGATGCTGATCATTTCATGGTTTGAGGAAATAACTCAACAGTCTCTATCATTAATAGGAAATGCTGCTGAATATATGCGTCATATGGGCAGAACAAGCTCCATAAGCATTAGTTCCAGGTTTTTATGAAGTCAAATAAATCTAAAGGACTGTAGTGTGCAATAAAAACTAGGTAACTATTAAAATTGACTATGCTCTCACCATTTTGAAGCATATCTTTTATCGTAGATGATAAAGCCAGAGAAACATGAATATACGTCAGGAATATCCTCTACTAATCGTCAGTACGACCTCAGCCCATGTGTGTCGACTTCTTTGTGAATTCACTGTCAGTTTAATGTTTTCAGGAAATACAACTGGGTTCTTTTATTTACCTCCAGGGGAATCAGCCCAGACTTGCTCTATAGATTTTCTTTAATCACAATATTGGCCGTTTGGATCAGAAAAGTGTTAAATTGTGAAATAATGTTTGTTATATTTTGTCCAGACATGTGGAAGACGATGACACAATGTAGTCTGAAACCAACTGAAGCTCTACATGCTGAGACCTGAACGTTTCCTGAAGCCAGAGGCGAACACGGAGATACAAAAGCTTTAAGTCAACACAGAGGAATGAAATAAAACCAATGACCTGAAAGCCACTAATGTTAAAAGAGATGATCAAATAACAAAGTAATGCAACATCTTTATTGTTATTATTTCTACAATAAGTATTCACACCATCCTAAGTGAGCTTTAATCTATCTGAAGCCCATATATAAACTAAATTGAGGTTGTTGTTTTCAACCCCAAAAATGCATTTAACAAGAATTAAATGACTTGTAGATATGACAGAACAGCACAGACTGGACACTTGCATATTCCCTGTTCATTCTGGTTGTACATTGATATATAGACTAAAGAAATGAGCAACTGTTTTCCCTTGGTTTACTAACCGATTAGACACTGATGTTGTGGAAATCTTAGATGCATAGTTGTGGAGTCTGGACATCCCCTTCTTTCAGTAAAGAATTATGGAATTTTGCCTTCATTTGGAATAATTTCTATTATTACATATGCAAAAAGCATTCAAAACACCCAATTAAGTTCAAAGTGAAGTGCACTGTGGACCCGCCACAATCATTAAATCTATGTAAATGTAATTTTAGTTAGTTTCAGTCTTTTCCTCCACTTCGATTTAACCTGAATTTCACTTGGTATCTGCGTTCGAGCTAATGTTGATTGTAATCATGTCATGGTGTTATGATTAATCGTGATTTTAAACGTCACAGTTAATTATTCATCAACGTTGTCACATACGGTCTCATAAAGTACAATAGATTAAGTGCGGAACCAAAGACATGTGTGCTTCCCACATGGAATGAAAGCAACATTCAATGCTTGAAAGTGACAGAGAAGGAACAAGCTGACAGAAAATATGTATTTGATGTGGACTCCTTTTCATTTCCATACAGGTTGCGTTCACTACAGACATCTACGTAACTTCAGGCTATCGTTACGCAACCCATTCACAACAATCTGGCTGCATCGCATTTGCACAGTAAAGCCAGTGTTCTCGTGCAGCTCAGACTGTCATACAAGCTTCAGGAGGGTGAACTTGTGAATTGATGCAGTAAACACACTCTGTTTGATCACAAGGCAAACTGCATAAAATAGTCTGATGCTTCACAACAGAGCTAGACATAGAGGAATTAGTAACACATGTTAAGTTTCACTTGCACTTTTGGGGGTGTGTGGTCCATGACACATCCTCAGGTAGGGGTGGGTATTGCCAACAACCTTGCGATATGATGCATATCCCAATACAGGGGTCACGATATGATACGTATCGCAATATATGTGCATTCTGGTACATGGTATTCAATGCGATATGCATCCCAATATTTTCGGCCTTTTTTTTAAATATAGTTTTTAACATTTTAAAGAAAACAGACCTAAATGTTATTTTTTTTATTTTGCTGTAGTGCAACAATTCCACTGTAGTTCATGTAAAATACTGCATTGGAACTTGGCTGTAGTGCGCAAATAAAGATGGATTTGATAAACTTAAAACATGCAAAGTCAGATTCCGTTTCACAAACTTGATAAAATAATCATTTGTTGTATGTGAAATATCGATACTGACGCCTCCGTATCGTGAAGAGGCCCTCGATGATATATCCCCGTATCAATATTTTGAACACACCCCTACTCCCAGGTATAAACCCGCATGCAAAATAATTGTAATCATGAAACCGTGATTATTTCTGACTATAATTGTCCATTACACCCTCAAATTTGTACCATCGAAATGTGAGTCTGAAACTATTGGATCAAGTAATTTATTTCTGCGAAACTAAACTCTTAGATGTGATAAAACTGTTACTGTAGTATGTATAACAGAAGTAGAATAAGCTCTGAATTGGGGCAATGTGTGTATTAATGGAGTTAGAATTGTTTAAGTGTGGCTGAATGTGGCGTTTCATGTTTTCTTCCGTCCGTCTGTCTGTTCTCAGAGAGGGAATGTGACCTGGACAAACACTGCGGCGTCCTGGACCCGGACAGGAAGAAAGTCTGCACTCGCCTTCTGACATGCAATGTAAGCCCCAGACACACGACACTCGACCTAAACCATGTTCTAACCCTCTGGGATCTGTCAGTTTATCTCAGTGGATATTTGATGTGAAGGAGTTCTGGGCTAAAAATGGTACCATGATAAAGGTGTTCATATCAGGTGATGATGACAGATGTGAGGTCAGTCAGTTGAAAAGTTGATGAATGAAAGTTGAAGAAACCAGACAGATATTTGTGTCTTTTTAAAATATATGTAAAAGAATCGACACATAAATGACAGAAGATGCACAGGATACAATGAGACTAAAAGATGCAATAACGCAACATGTAAAAGGCACGACATGAGAAAGAGGATAAAATATATATATCTACAAGAGGAAAAGATGGAAAAAGTCACAAGATTAAAATGAATACAAAAGAAAAGATTAAAGTATTGTAAATGATGCAAAAACAAAAATGACCTGAAAATACACAAGATAAAAGTTAGTTTTTATGCAAGATGAAAACAAGTTAAACTGTAAACGTCCAGAGTTTACGCTCTCTCTCTTTTTTGTAAAATATTATGTTTTGGTTATATTATAGGTGAAAAATAAATGTACTTGTAACTTGGTTTAATGTCACTGAATGACAGGATGCTGAGTACATTTTTACACTAATAAAATCCACACAAATGGGTCCATATAAACGTAGACGTTATAAGTGCAGGATACAAAAGGAAAAGGCACAAATGAAAGGGCAAAGTGACACCGGCAGAATGTGATCCGGGAGGTGGAGCTGAGAACCTTGGCTCCTGGTTTCTGATCCTCAACTCGGTGACACTGAGACTGAACACGGCTCCAAAACAGGAAGTAGTCCTTATAAGGAAGCTGCGAGAGAAGGAGGAAGTGAGTGTGAGAGGCCACGGACAGGATGAGTAACAGGAAACGACAGGACAGACGGGAAACGCTTATATATGACACCTGATCTGAAGGTGTAGAACAAGGATGAACGCTGCTCTATGAGCCAGAAAACCAACACTATTCTGGTGTTTTTATGTCACGACGGTTTTGTTTTATCGTAACAGACGAAATGTTTCAGTGCTTTTGTCTCAAGGAAGAATTCAAAATGCACTCACTTCATTTTTGAATCAGAATTAACCCTTAAAGAACTGAACAACCATCGTCCACCCAGGCTATCTACTGAACTTAAACATTTAATACCTGATTGATTAATTGATTCGCTAATCCTATCAATACATGTAACTGATATGTGTAAAATGCTGTTTGTCATCTTTTCATGGTCATCAGATATGACCCATCAGACGCTCTGCCTGCAAACAGTCGTCTTCTACAATAATGATTCACCCGTAAAAAGCATGGACTTTGATAAATGACAGTGGATGGAGACACTTGGTTTATGTTCAATTATTGATAGATTTTGCTGGTAAAGTAACCATTTCCTCAGTTTTCTGTCTTGATAGAATAATATTTGACTTTACTCTGAGCTTTAATGAACATCTACATGATCAGTGGATTAAATATAGGAAAAAACAGAGGATAACTATATAATTAATGGTGATAAATTACTTAGGAAGACTCTGCGAAAATACTTCTAGGCCTTAAAGGGTTCAAATGAATTCCTAAATTAAATGATTTTTTTTTTTTTTAAAAAAAGGATAAAATAAGCTGGAAAACACAAAATGGAGAAGAAAAATGTCCATTAGTCATATAACACCTTTGCTTTTGTCTTGTTTTTTGATGAATGCATTAATATCATATTCTTTATTTTGATTACATCTTTAAGAGTGATTTTACAAAATTAGTCCAGTTGAATTTTATTTAGGTTTTAACTTGTAAGAGACATTTCTATTTTCTTTTATCTTTTGTTAATGGATCTTAAAACTTCTTGTTTTGCCACCTCTATTTCTGATAGAAGTGTTTTCTTTTCACTCCTCTGTTTATCTCAGGTTTTCAGTTGTTTTTTTTCTTTAAGGGACACTCCGGTGTTCTCCTGAGTCTCAGCTTAATAAAGCTTTTGGATAGGTCTCTGTTGTCGCTGTAGCAGAGGTCAAAGTTCAGCTTTGACCCTGCTCTGCTTCCTGCTTAGATCCACTCCATCCACCAGCGGAGGAAGGTTCTAGGCCGTAGTAAGAACTTCGACCAGCTGGTGGCAGAGCTGAAGACCAAGGTTCGAGAGAAGGGGCCACAGTCGCTGGAGGGAGGGGCCTCCATCAGGCGGTCCCCGAGTCCAGAGGCCCCCAGGGAGCAGACGGGGGCCCCACACTGCAGGAGACCGCTGGCCAGCCTCCCTGCTTTCAGGTGTGTGGATTCACTGTGACCAAGGCAGCTTCGTTTTTTAGCTCGCCGGCCGATGGGCCATGAAGGCACCACGTCCGGTGTGGTCTTCGTTAGCAATTTCTTCAAACATCTTCTCTGATGGAACTACTGGTTGAATTCATTTCTTTTTTTTTCTTCCTTGGTACAATGTCTACAGAGTTTGTTCACTGTTTTTACACATTTAGATTTTTTATGGATTTTTTTGAAATATTCAAAATTGTCCTTTATTTATAATGGTCCATATTTTGATGGCTTATAACATGTAAATGGTTAGAGGTATCAATATATACTATTGAAGTGGCCTGTGTATTTTCTTTTTTTAACTTGTGTTTTATCGTTTCATTTTTTAACATTCACAACAAAAACATTTAGAACATAGTGTCAGTTTTCATCTTGTATATTGTCCAGTTTTTTCATCGATCTTCACATGTTGCTTGCTCTAGTCTTATGGTATGTGTAAGTGTCACCATGTTGTAAATTTCTATCACAATGTCTCTGCAGTTATTTAGGGTTGGGGGGGGGGGGGTTTAGATGCTACCAAGAGGATTTTAATCAAATATTTATCCCCACTTCCTGTTAAATGACCCAAATATAGCACAGAACTTGTCCTTGGTAGTTTGTATCCCAAAACTTTTCCACATTCTTCACTGATATTATTCCAAAATTGGGATGGACCAAGCAGAACATTTACAGTTTATGGAGACCACAGGGAGATGTTTTAAAATGCATAATTTTTTGGAGAAAAAAAAAGTAAAATATCACTCCTTTAAGATCAGAGTTTGGGTTCTCCCATCAGGATTGTTCACTGATCTTAAAGGCTCTTTTATTCTCTACATGAAAACAAATTTTAAATGGTGCAAATATCACTATTTATTTATTCTGTGCATCCATCGCATTGGAATGAGTGTTTGGCATCAGTCCACCAGAGGCTGTCACTCTGAATTAACATACTGGCCAAATACTAATAAGAGGAGTGATAGTTTTATGAAAGAAGAAAGTTGGTAATAACTAACGTTTTTCTTTTTTAGGGCTTGGTTGTAAATATGTTGGTTTCTCACCAGTCACTCTTTGAAAAGTTTCACTATTCCTGAGAGTTTATTGGCTTTAAAATGCAACACTGCCCCTTATGGTTTCTAGTGCTACTGCATCCTATAGAGAGACCAACAGAAATGTACATGAAATGAATGCAGTGGATTGCTTGGTTGAGCTTGATTTTTCTCCTCTTCACATTCTGATTTAATCTAACTTTAGCAGTATTATAGGTTTCATTCTAGTCTCATTCAAATACGTATACAAACAGGAATGAACACAAAATATGCATTTTTGGAGGTAAATGTACCTTTCGACAAGCCTTGAGTTAAAGCTGTGGATTTGCTCCATCAGGTCTGCAGCTCCGTCAGAAAGCATCCAGGAGGAGGAGAAGCAGCGGCAGGATGACGGAAACCTCCGAGCCCCCTCCCCCCTCGTCCATGGACGAATCTCCAGTGATGAAAGTGAGGCAGAGGGACCAGAGGAGGTGGTTGAGTTCCCATCTTCTGCTACACATCCCAGACCACTAGCGGTGAGTTGAACAGTTGAGCAAGGATGAGAATTAATACTGAACAAACAATAAATAAACTATGAATTATGAAAGAGCTGCAGCATCTGAAACTGACC
>JAPSES010075084.1:0-10005 GCA_029822895.1 Maxillicosta whitleyi | reverse complement strand
AAAAAACAACAGCACCCCCCCACCCCACCCCCATCACGACCACTTTATTTGGGAAACAGCAACAGAATGCACTTCTCCTTCTACTCTTGTTGATTACAGCCACGTGCCTTGTTTATTTGCTCGAAACCAGTAGACTGAAACAAGCCTAATTTGCAATATCAGAAGTTTGCTTCAAAATTGCTTGACAATTATGTGAAAACGTGGCTACTGAGGCATTGAAACTAATATCCACGCTCAGAGTGTTACTGAAGTATGTACAGTCCAAGTCCACTTTTTGTCTAATATAGATCCAGTCATTTCTAAGGAGCTTGGATATTGACGGTTTGTGTTCCCCGTCTGGTCACATTAACTAACGTCCAGATGAAAGACATGATCGGTTCTTCGAAAACCTAAGTTTTTACCACAGCTGATGACTTGACCTCTGTCTTTACCACTTTGACCTCATCGACCTTGGTGCTGTGATCAGGTGATCTCTGTCATTGCTTTGTAATTTATCTCCATCCCTGTGCTTTTACTAGACTCCTATACTCTTCCCCTGCTAACATTTACTGCTACAGGAGTTAGATATAATATATACTTTATAATATATAATGTTTTTCTAGTTATTTTAATGATCTGGCCCACTTCAAGTCATGTTTGTGGCCCCTAAAACAACACGAGTTCGACCCCCGTGTTCTAAAGTATTCTCTTTCACTGTGTTTTTAAGCAGACTTATACCCGTGTCCTTCAGTCCACTTCCCATAGATGACAGAGTGTACAGGGTGAGAGTTAAACTTGCTAATTTTAAATACTTCTAAATGGGTTCTGCAGGTGAACCCTCTGGTCTGGACTTCATGCACAACCTTTTCTGTAATCAGAGAGACACGTTGTTCTGCAGGGTCACATTCTCTGACCCCCAACCCCCGGTTTACCTCTACGTATCCCTTCCAGAAAGTCTACTAGTTTATATACTCGGTGCTACTGTCAGACTCCCACCGCTCGGGAACCGAAATAACCTGATCCACATACCAACCTTCAAATAGAAAAATTATTCAGCTTCCCCCTCAGGCACCACGTCTCACTGAGATGACACTTTTAAATGTCAGATCACTTTCCAATAAGCTACTCCGATTGAGTGATTTTATTTTAAACCCCAACTTTATTCATTTCCGTCTTAAATTTGGGTGAAATGACGGGATGTTAACTCCCCTGACTCTGTCTCTCTTGATGGTTCATTCTGTGAACTGCGACTATCATAACTCTCCTTCTGTCAGTGTTTACCTTCAGCGTTTTACTTGACTTGTCTTTTGTAGTTTTTCTGTCTTTGTCATGATAATTGCACACTATCATCACCTTATTAGATGTTCATTCCATGAGGCTACGAGGTTGGAATGAGAAATGAGTGTGAATCTGTTTTCATGATAGACTTGTTTATGGGTGACGCTGATATAAATGTCAGAGAACCAAATGAAATGACTCTTGTGTTCAGGTATATCCAATATAAGAACTTTTTTTTTTTTTGAACCAATTATTTATATAGTTTAATAGGAGTAGTGCAGGGAGGTCAAACTCATTTCAGTTCAGGGGCCACATACAGCATAAATATAAAAAAAAATGGGCCGGACCAGTGAAATAATATAAGTAATAGGATAAGAACTGATAAATAATGTCAACTCCAAAATTTTCTCTATGTTTTTCAGTGAAAAAAGTCCAATTTTGTAATGAAAATGTTTAGAACATGAACAAATATGAAACTAAAAATAAGAAAAATCTGTGCAATTTTAACAATATTATACCTTAGTTTATCATTTATACATATGCAAAACAGCGTATAGATCACAGTGGATCTACAAATATGCAAAACATTGAGTAACAGGTAGAATATTGGTACAATCCCGCATACTTCTCTTTAGAAATTTCAGATTACTCACATTTTTTTTGTAAAAGACTAATCTGTTAAGGTCAACATTTTTGTGTAATTTTCCTTTTTCATTATCTATAGCTTATTATGGTAATATTTTACTGGTCTGACCCATTTTATATTGAATTGACCTAAAATGATTTTAACATCTTTGATTGTTCATATCTTCAGTCTAATTTCTTTGATTCACAAATTCATCCCAGGGGCCAGACTGGGCTCCTTGGTGGACTGGGTCATATGTTTGACACCTGTGGACTAGTGGATCAACAGGTACTAAACACTTTAGATAAGTAGTTGGCTTTTTTTATTTTCAATTTAAAAATAAATAAATAAAAAATTATAATATAATAAAAAATCACACACACACACACACACAAAAAAAAAAAAAAAGATTAGGAGTTGGCTTTATTATTTGTTGGCGTGTGAGTTGGCGTTATTATTTGTAAGTAAGTAAGTAAGTAATCTTTATTTATATAGCACTTTTCATACAAAGCATTGTAGCACAAAGTGCTGTACATATAGATCAAGAGTGTGTGGGTCTTCATGGGTTAAACACCCAAAGAGCAATTGATATGAGACAAAACTACAATGATTGTCCAAAACACCACAGTAATATTAAATTAAAGATGAATTATTTAGATTAGTGATTCTCAAACTTTTTCATCTTCTACAGATCTGCATTTTTAATGAATGTCCACTCACTGTCCCAAAAGTGTCTTATATCTTTTACTTTTTTTTACTTGACACACAGCGGAGCACATTCTCCAAAAGACGGTTCCAGCTCTGCTGTCGTATGGATCAGACACAGGAGGCCTTTCCTTCCATATGCAATATCACTCTAAAATAAATTCACCTAATGTCAAACTGGATCCAAATCATAACTATATCTGTACACTTTACTGTTCATTTTAATTATGTATATAAAAATGATATTAGTATTTTTTCTATCTTTCTAATACTTGTCCCTGTTATGCTACTGTTGTAACCCAATTTTCTAGTTTTTGGGATTAATAAAGAACTTCTATTCTATTAATCTTGGTGTTTCTTTTTTTTTTTTTTTTTTTTTTAAGAACTTGTATTTGAACTTTTTCCAGGTTTGTATTTGATGGTCATGTATTAAAAACCCAAATGAAATGATAATACTCAATGACTGCTGATGCTTTTCATCCCTAAATGATCTTACTGAATGTTCTTCTCTTCTTTTTCCTGTATATTCCTGCCCATCATCCCCATCTTTATTTCTATGGGCTTCTGAAGCCACTGCTCTGATAATTAGCTTTCTAAGCAGTGTCCTTCCATTTACAGTTTAATGCAAACCAATTCACGTAGCAAGGCCCCTCAGGACACGATTCCCTGCAGCACAACATTCTGCTGGAAAAACAGAAGTGCACTTTACCGTCAAAGATTCACATTGATTTTGTAAGGGTTTGCAAAGCAAATTATAGTGTGTTGAAATGGGAGGAAGTTGCTTACAGAGATAAAAAGTTATGGTCAGGTAGTTTCTAAGCAGAAAAAAACCCTTCCATTAGAGTATTTACTGAACTATCATAAGCCTGGGGAGCTTTTTGTTTTTCTTACAAACTCAGAGAAGCTGAATCTACACATTAAAGCTGAAAATACGTCTCATCTCCACATCAGCAGTTGGCAGATTATTGGCTATGCCTTCTGATGTGGGAGCAACCAAAATTCACATTTTCCAAATTATATATATATATATATATATTGGTGGTTTACTTAAAAGAGAATCTGGAAAATATACAAAATATTTTCCACAAAGATTTGGACACTTTCTAACAAAAAACCCAATAGACTACTTTGTTAAACTCACAAAAGCCAAAAGAAACAAAAAGACAAGATGTTCACGGTTTTCACTGATCAGAGGATTTGCATTTTGGAAATATAAATGACATGATGATGCAACACACTTAAAAGAGTAGAGTTTGTTTACCCCCATGTCACAACCTTTACCTTTTATTAATGTAATGCTCTGTAAGGACGCAGGGAAACTGGAGTCTATCCCAGCTACCACTGGACGGGGACATGTCACTGCTGAAAATATAAAGACCAACTAACATTCTCACTCATTCTCACACACCTTTTTTAAAAAAATGAAATAATCCTTTGAATTATGCATTTTTCCAGTGATAATCAGGTATTTTCAATATTTAATTCACTGATCATGTAAATGTTCATAAAAACTAAGATAAAACTTGAGGATTATTATACCAAAAAACAGAGATTACTGAAGAAAAAAGGACTTTTTTCAGCAAAATATATCATTAAGTGAACATCAAGCAAATGTGTCCATCCACTATCATTGATCCAATTCCATGGGTTTTACTGGTGAATCAATGTTTTAGAAGATGACAGTGTTTCCACGGTAACTACAGAGCCTCTGAACGTCCAAATGGGTCATATCTGATGACCATGAAAAGATGACAAACTGTATTTAACACCAATTATTTACATTTATTGATAGGATTAGTGGGTCAACAGGTATTAAACAGTTTAGATCAGCAGATATTTTTGGTTGCTGGTGGATGTTCAGGTCTTAAATAATTTATGTATAAAGAGGTGCCTATCTTTGGAAAGTAGAGTAGCCAGACACAATCTGTGTAGACCCCGTAGTCATCCCATTTGGAAGCTGAGAACATTATCTGTTATTGTTTTCAAGATGTCACAGTGGTTTGACCTCAGCACTAATGCATTAATATTTCCCAAGATTTTCCCAAGACTCCCTTTAATCACAAGACCTTTTTATTTTTTCCTTTCTTTTTATTTTTTTTACAATGTTGAAATACCTAAATTATCTGGTATTTTGCATTCTGCTTCAAACTTTTGAGCCACTGTTCATCCTTGGAAAGACTTAAACAACAAAAAACTCATTTTTGCTGAATGCAGAATGTAACACAATGATGTTGCCTTCATATTCCATCACCTTTCACGCTTATATTTTCTCGTCTTCAAAATCTATAGAATACAAATCTATATTTGTTAAATATTTAAAAACTTCAACTTAACTTGATGGATGAAAACAGTCAAAATCAATTTTTTTTTGTCTTTTTTTTTTGTTTTCGCTAATTTAACAAAACAGATTACATTTTTTAATACAGCTGAGAAAATGTCCCAACCTTTCTAGAAATAGGGTTTGTATTTGTTCAGCATTTAAAGCAAGATACATAAGTCATGAAAATCATGAATCATGAAGTTGTGACTGAGCGCTGTGTGCAGCCGGTGACTCATTTCAGCAGGCATACTGTTACAGTTAAGTATGATGCAACAGCAAGCTGTGGGCGTCAGTATTATGTGCAAAGAATTTGTCCATTGAGTGAGTTCACACATAGTTTTATATACTTTATCTAGGCTGTAGATTGTCCTGCATACTCTAGTCCAATTATGATACTTTTCCTTTCAACAGAGGTGATGAGCAGTGTGCATGTGTGCTTAGAGGACCGCAGGTGTTGTTATGTCACCTACTGTATATCTCAGGCAAAGCAGAGGAGGAGAAGAATAATAATAGGAAGTAATAAATAGAAATGTGAAGGTTAAGAAATGAAAAAACAATGGGATTAAATAAAATGTCAGCATGCATCAGTCCTCAAGGGAGTCGATTCTGTGCAGGCAGGGCTTCTCTTATTACTACAGAAGATTTTAGGAGGAACACTTGAACTTATATGCGACAGAACACAATTTTTTCCCCCATCTTAACTGGATCACTGATAAACAGCACCATAGTCTAATAATGACCGTCCCTTTTCCGGCCTCTAGAGTCTGTGGAGCAGGATGCAGTCTGCTCCAATGGGACAAAAGTGACGGTTGTTATTAGAGTTTGGAGCCATTTTAATAAAAACTAGTGTTCCCTTATGTAGTGGCAGGTACATATACAGGAATATTAAATGTCACTTGATACAAATAAGCATACCTCTGATTCCTTTTCCTTTACTGCTTATAATGGAAGCTGTTGGTCTGTCAGTTGCTGTTATGTTTTATGAGTATTTCATGTTTGTGTGTAAGATTCTAATCCAGGGATAATTTTGTGGCACTTGGTTGATTTTTTTTCTGTCTATTTAATGTTTCTTAAGTGTTTTATCACCATATTACCTTCTGTATTTGTCAATTTTCATTATAAATCATGTATTTTCCTATATTTCATTTCCTATATTTATTTTGTATTTTACTGAATCAAAAACAGGCAGTAAGAAGTCATGGGAAAAAAAATACCTATACATATACATCACTTTATGTGCACATTCGAAAAGGAGTAAGTAAGTGTAGTTTATTTAATCCCACCCCTTCTACACAACAGTCTATCCTTTAGCTTCCTATCAGCATAATATATTCTTGGATCTTTTGTGAGTAATTAACCTCATTTACCATCCTCACATACATACATACATACATACATACTCACCCATATTAATGCACCAGAAAAGTAAATAAATACATGCATACAAACTTACACAAATCCTTGAATGCAACACAAATAAATAAAAAGTGAAAGTAAAGTTACAAAATAAAGTAAACAAGACGAAGTAAACAACAACAGTAATCAATTAAACACACAAAGGAACAAGGACCAAACTAAATGAAACAGAATATGAATGTAACATAAGTATTAGGACCTTCGATCTTTATACTGGGACGTGACCACCTGTTCATAGACCAGTTTAAACTGGTGGACAGTTTGGCATTGCTTCTGTTGGATAACCAAACCGTTCCAAAGAGTGGTTCAAAAGTTTGGAACTGTAAAGTCTCCAAAACCTCTCAGATTATGAGTACTCTCCCGATTTGTGAATTTAACATCAAACATGCTAGCACATATGAGGAGATATCACGCCGGCACCAAGCTCACTCAGCCCGTTGGAGGTCTGGAGGTTTTCAACTAGTAAAAATATCAGTGTTTTTTAAATTTTTTTAATGTTTAAACTGAACTGAACCGTCACTTAAAAATCAAAAGTTGAACCGAACTGTGGGTATGGTGAACCGTTACACCCCTACTAATTACACACATACAGAACTACAGAATTAATTCATATTCTATATACACCACTCTGTAATATGACCTCTAACAGGTGAAGGGAGTTATGTCGATTATCACCTTCCAGTGGTTGATGTATGTGAGGTAATAAGTGATTTAATCCCAGATGTTGATGTGTTGGAAGCAGCAAAATGGACAGCGTAATGATCTGAGAGACTCGTGAAGGGCCAAATGACTGGATCAGAACATCTGCAGGTTAGGTGTCCCCAGTCTGCTGTGGTTAATTAATACCTACTTAAAGTAGATTAATGAAGAATAATTGAATGTTCCTTTTTTTTTTTTTTTTTCCATTTCTGAAATGTGTTGAACAAACAAATATGGTCCATAGATGTCCCATGGACTTAAAGGACCTGCTGCTGACGTCTGGGTTTCAGATGATATGATATGATATTATGTTCCCACAGATTCTTGACTGGGCTGAGATGTGGTTGTCCGTTCTTAGACTATTTTTGATAGTTACCTGGGACACCCGGACCTGCAGTCTGGAGATGCCCTGACCCAGTCATGTGGTCACCATTTGGCCCTTAACTTTAAGAACTAAATGGTCACTAGCTAACTAATATCCACCACACACAGGAGAAGGTGTCAGTGTATGAAGAAAATCAACATTATTCACACTTCATGTGTCAGTGTGTTGTTATTGCCAATTTGTGTATACATTAATATAATATCGCAATGATTCAGTGACTTAATGAATGGAAATTACCTGAAAACATCACACTTTCATAAGCGTATGCTACGTTCCAGGCCACTTGTAACTCATGCTTTTCCAACCCTCTGCCGATGAACATGCACTGGAATCTCAGTCACACCTGTGACTTCCTACCCGTGAACTCATACTAGATCAATGTATTCCCAGTCCCAAGCTCTGATGTTACATAGTCCGTAAAACAACAATGACAGCGTCCATGGATGTGGTGTGTATGCTAAATTGTTTATTAAAACAAAGTCTTACTCTAACATTATTTATCTACAAATGTTCTGCATAATCAGCAGCTGCTCCAATGTCAGCTAGTTTTCAGTCCATTGAAAATAACAGTAAATTAATACCAAATATATATCCAGCTATTTTGGATACACAGTAGCTGCTGCTGCGTGTCGAAGCGGAGTGTAAGGAAGTCGGTCTCGGCCTGAATGGCCCCAAGACGAAGTATCTGAAGTATAATATTGATGCCGATACTTCCCTTCACACTTCAGATGGTACCATACTTGAGTGCAAGTTGGACTTCAAGTACCTCAGCTCTTGGGTAGATACTTCTGAAAAAGACATTGCAATCAGGAAGGTTCTGGAATGGCAAGTTCTTAATGTGTTGGAAAAGAAGTGGAAATCCAGCATGCAGCATGAGCTCAAAAAACGCCTTATTTTGCCACTATAGAGTCCATACTCCTGTACGGCTGTGAAGCCTGGGCCATGACAGTAGCACTGGAGAAATCCCTCAATGGCACCTACACTTGGATGCTAAAAGCCCTCAATGTCCACTGGAGCTCACACACTCCCAATGAGGACCTGTATGGGGATCTGCCCACTGTAGCCGACAAGATAGCATCAAGAAGACTGCAGCTGGCTGGCCACAAAAGCAGAGGACGTCCCAGGACCACCTTTGTGGAGACCCTCAAGTGGGACACCAGGACAGCAGAGACCAGGGAGATTGCCACCATGATGGCTGATCGTGTGGTGTGGAGGAACCATGTCCACTCTCGGCTACGGCCGCCATGACCCTGACCCTATTTTGGATTGTTTCCAGAAATGGCTGCAAAGTGTTAATGTATTAAAGTGTGATGTGTCTTATAGGCTGTTCAGCAGGTATGATGGTGCATACACCTTATCACACACCTGGGTTGTGGTCCTGGAGAAGACGTCAGACAACAGGGGGCGTAAACCCTCGCTCCTGTCTGACCAAACCTCCTGAGCAGACTATAAGACATGTCACAACAACATTATTGTGACGCTACGGACAAAGGCTACAGGAAGTAGCGGAAACTAATAAAACAGGTAAACAAACAACTACCCCTGTATGATAAACGAATAATCTACAATAAATACTACAGTTTAATCAAAGCGTACTGACTTTCAGCTGTAGCTTTCTCTTATTATTGCCATAGTCAGATTGGAATGAGAAAAATCATAAATCACAGTTTGTTATGATACTGGCATGTGGAAAAGTCATCTGTAATCCTAAAAAAAATGGTACACATTCCAACATTTTTAAGGAACCAAACTCATTCTTGAATTCCAGTACACACAGTATTACTTTAGGGCTGCGGTGATCAAGACTAAGTCTAAAGCAAATGCCATTTTAAAGTCTAAGCCCATTTCTGTGCAAAAAAAAGAAGAAAAAAAGGCAATAATAAATAGTTTTAAATCAACGTGATTTCAATAAATACTGCCATGGGAGACATAATCCTGCCAGATTCTGATAACTGGCAGTGGTGGCAGTGAGTTTAGGTTTTCCAACCATCTCTTTATAAATCACATTAAAACAAAATAAATACTGTGGTGTTTGTACAAAAACGTGTGTATGAAAATATGTTGGAATATAAGATTTTTTGAAAAGCATTGGTAGATGTATAAGGGAATGTAAAGCTGCAGAGGAGGATAGAACAGCAGGAGAGGAAATGAAAAAGAGTAAGACGTGTTGAAGGACAAAGAGGAGTAGGAAGGCAGAAATATAGCGTTACCACGGGGACATGGCATGAGAAACAGCGGAGATATGAGTGAGGAGAACAACTGCAAGAAAGAAGTTGCTGCTGCGGTGAAGCGGAGGAAAAAACAAGCAAACTCAGCAGACTGACAAACAGAAATAAACACAGTGACTTAATCATAATGACCTTTACTGAAGTGACAGATGTGTTTTGTATGAAGGTGTCTGCATTAAAACAGGTGCTGCAGCAGAGGGAGAATGCGTCCTTTTGCCGTTAAAAGCAAAGAATGACTTAGTGTGATTTAGTGAAAAATTACACATTCAGATGAAGCGATCCCAACAGATTATGGCTCCTCATTTTTGTGTTGTATTACTGCCAATTCAGCCTCCTGCTCAAAGCTCAGTTTTCTCTTTCTCTCTCTCCC
>JAPSES010075083.1:0-10005 GCA_029822895.1 Maxillicosta whitleyi | reverse complement strand
ACATGATTGATCCCGGCCCCTCGTCACAGTCAGGAACGACAATGTGGCCCCCAAAGAAAAAAGTTTGGGGACCCCTGCTCTAACACTTTAAAATATCTCCACACCTCTGGCATTTCACTAAGGGAAAGCGGTCACAGCGTGACTGCACATCATCTGTCGTCATCGAGTCACACGCTATTGTTCAGCCTTGCATTTAACTCAATCCACCGAAGGCTGAATATGGCTTTTTAAGCAATATTCGGCCGAATATATTCGGTGACCAAATATTCGGTGCATCCCTACTTTCAATAGTATTTTTTGTCATGTGATAATATAAACTGTATGTTTTTTTTCTGAAAGGCAGATCACATGACAAATTAAGACTTTTGGCTAATTCCATAACAATAAAGTGATTTTGAGAAAACACAATGTCCAAGTGAAATATATCCGGTTTGTTTCTCAACAGACTTTTGAACATCATGTCATCAAGAACAACAGGAAAAGTCCTCTTCCTGAGCCAAAAAAATCAGCGAATGGTTTCCAACGTTTTCTTGACGTGCTCAACAAGGGTGTGAATTTCAATGTGCTGACCAAGATAGTGAATCAGCCTCATAAAGAAGCTGATGACCGACCACGTTCTCCAGCATCTTTCCAGCGTGCGGAAAATCGCCCATGGTCTCCCTCTGGTTCCACTTGGAGACAACAGGGAGGCCACCAAAATACTGAGTACTTTAATGAGACACATAAAAGTGTCAGATGTGTTTCTCCTCGGCCTCATCACAGGTCTTTCAGTCCGAACGGGTGTGATGGACCTGATGAAAAGTCTACACAAACGAGGAATGAAGGAAGAAGCCATTTTAGCCTCAACAGTAGATCTCTGTCCCCACTTGTGTTAGAAAAGGCCACTCTGACTCCTGAAGATGAGCACAAACACAGGCAAATGCAGGATGTTCTGCAAGCCATTGGGATGAATTTAGGATTTGATGAACTAGGCCAAATGTCCGATCGAATTCAGGAACGATTATATGGAAAGAAAGATAGTGAGAGGGGTCAAGATTGTAAAGAAAGCAAGGAGACAAAGAGAGGTCGAGAATTTTCTCCAAGACTGCGAAGTAGATCACCATCCAGTAAGTGTAGTTTTAGCCCCATGAGTCAGAACTATTACAGGAAAAGCAACTCTCACAGTGTCCCGAGAGAGGAAACGGAGCCCAATCAAGATGTTGTATATAGTCATCAGAGCAGTAGCTCTGTACAGGACAGTGAGAAAAGTGAAACTTACTCTGAGGAAAAAACTGCATATCAAACATTCAATCCAAATCCCCCCCACACTGTACCCAAACCACCTTTGATGGTGAGCTACACGCCTCTGCAATATACAGCTCTGTCTCCAAATGTGCCCCCTATTGGACCTCGGTTCTTCTTGCCTCAGATGCCCCCCTTCCTCCGTTATCCTCCCATCCCACCAGTGAACATTTTTCCAGCAGTCCTAGCTCAAACAAGGCACCTTGTCCATCCTCATATTAGTAACCATCCACAATCAGTTCTTGGTCTGCCAAACTTCCATCCACCTCAGCCTCTCAGCACCGCACAAAAATCCAAACCACTGGCAAGGCCCCGCTGTTTGCAGGTCATTCAAACCAAACAACCTGGATGAAGGCAGTTGCATTCTCATGTGTGAGATGACGCATTCAGACTGTTATAGATGAACAATTAAGCCTTTTCCTCCTGCAAATGGAAATAATATCTTGAGTAAACATTCGGGGTTTCGGAGCTTCATACTTATTCGATCATCTTAGCAGAACTAGATTGTGCTGTGGAACTTGAGTGAAATTTGTAACTCAGCAGAAGCACAGCTTGCAACAAGTGTGAATTAAGTGTGTAATCAAGACATGTTTTCTTCCATTTGCATGTTTAAACACTATCATTTGGTACTTGTTTTATTGTTATCTTTGCTCACAAAGGTCTCTTTGTAGGACATAGGGCTTCTTACTGTTAAAATGGCACCACTGCGCAGTGTTCAATCCTCTAGAGGATTCTAGCTGAACTACAGCTGCAAAACTTTCTCTTCACATAGGCCTCCTTCTTGACCAGGTTTACATTCTGTTGTGTACACATAAGGAAAAACCATTGTGTAAATATCCAAATTGCCTAATATTAAACACACAGTGGTTCAAAGTGATGGAAAGCTTTTTCAGATTTTTCTTGGCTGTGTTTTAAAGACTCAAACAAAACGTGATCAAATATAGCAGAGTAAATGCTGATGTGAACTTAAGACAGGCTGCATTGCATGTTTATTTTTTCAGTGAATCTGTAGTTCATACTGATGGCTGCATTATCAGAACATGACATTCAGAATGAAGGAAAATTAAGTCACAAGGTGTGTGAAGAGATCAGTGGTTATGTGCAATCTGACCCTTAACGAATAGGCATACGTTTACAGGATTAATATATTTGAGAACATCCATAAGATCCATAATGGAGCTTGTGATACTATTACTTCAAATGAAGACATGGCAACCCCTACTGACACCAAGTGACCATGTGAGTATGATATTTGTGTTCTCCTGTATTAATGTTCTGGATTCAGAACCTGGTAATGTACATTTAATATAGGGCAATGCGGTGTGCCCTAATGGCAGTAAACAAATACTCAAAGAAGCTTAAAATGCACACAAAAATATGATACTAACTGGTACAACCGGTGGAGTCACAGTGTATTTCTCACATGGTAATTCTTTGAAATTTCAATTAAATTTAGAATTAACACAACCACTGGCAGCCAAAATTGTCTACTCATGTTAAAAGTTAAATGGCTGTCGATCCACTAATACATGTAAATAATTGGTGTAAAATACAGTTTGCCATGTTTTCATGATCATCAAATATGACCCATATGAATGTTCAGAGACTCTGCTGTGAACATGGAAACACTGTCATATTCTATACTATTGATTCCCTGGTAAAACCTATGGAGTTTGACTTTTTCAGCAAAGATATCATTCACTATCAGTTATCACTTTTCCTTCAGTTTTCAATTTTACTCTGAGCTTTATGAACATCTACATAATCAGTAAATGAAATATAGAAAAATACATGACTTTCAATGAACAATGCAAAATATAATGGATAAGATTAGTCACTTGAAGTTTAAATAGAAAGGAGTTAATTTACTTAAATTGTTCAGTTCATTCAATTCATTGGTTTAATTTACTGTACTTGTCAGATAACACTGTACTGGTTCTTTAAGTAATAGTACCCATACCAATCTATTTATCTGATGCTTATCCAGAAGTAGCTTCAGGCAGGGAAGTCTAGACTTCCCTTTTCCGAGAACGTCCTACAACTCCTCTGGCATGTAAAGAGAATTCAAAAAAGACTAAATTCTTAAAGGTGAAATCATATGTCTAATATAATAATCTCTAATGTAGAATATGTTCATTGCCTCGGTGTCCTATAAAAATTGAGCATATCTAAAACGCCAACCTTTCATGATGTCAGTCTTTGAAATCTTAAGGACTAGTGGAATAAAAAGCAAAATATTTGCTTCTATAATGTATTGAATCAGGAACAATTAGAGGTGCACCCAGACTGCTGCAAATTTCACTATTTGGTACATTTTAATGCAATTTGGATCACTCCTATATTTGTGAATGAAAAGCATAACACTTTTTGTGTAGGTGAAACTAAACCATCAAATCTGATGAAAATTATTTTAATGCTTGAGCCACAGCAAAAGATGAATGGATTAGAATCATTAAAGAAATATACCCTAACCCTAATTTCTGGAGGAAGACAGCTCATTTTGATACAGAAACTCCAACTTATACATAAACACATAAGATGAAATAACATGCCTTATTAGTCCCACAACGGGAAATTCCAGGTTTAAAGCAGCAAAGCGTACAAGAGTGAAAGAAGTGCAAAATCAAAAATAAAGACAAATTCTGAAAAAGTATAGATACTATTTGCAGCTGTATATATGCTGATTGTGCCACAGGTTGGATAAGGAATATGTTTTTTTTTAATACAATTGTTTGAAGCAGTTTCTGTCGTGGAGCCTGACAGCTGCAGGAAGAACAGACATGGGATACCTCTCCTTCACACATTTTGGGTGAAACATCCAGTCACTAATGCAGCTTCTTAGTGCAGTGAGTGTGTATTGGAGGGGGTGGGAGTCTTTGTTCAACATGGAGGGCAGTTTGACTGCCAGCCTCCTCTACCTTGCCTCACGTCCTGCACAGGCTTCAGAGGGCATCCCAGGACAGAGCCGGTCTTGTTTATCAGTTTGTCCACCTTCTTCCTGTCAGCTGCTGCTCCCTCAACAGCCCGCACTGCAGGAGATGGCAGAGACCACAGCAGAGTCGTCAAAGGTTTTCCATAGTGCCCCCCACACCCCAAAGGACCTCAGCCTCCTGAGCAGATAGTCTGCTCTGACCTTTCTTGTAAAGTGTGTTGGTGTTATGGCAGTGGTGTTAACAGTCCAGTCTAGTTTATGGTTCAGATGAACTATCTCATTTTTCCTACCTGGGATGTTCACTGGTGATGGGGGGTATGTGGGTGCGGACGAAAGACCACAATCAACTCCTTTGTCTTACCTGCATTAATCAGGACATGGTTTTGCTAGCACCAGTCCACAAAGTCCTGAATAATTCCTCTATATGAGCAGTTGTCCACATCTGTGATAAGGCAGATGATGACAAAGTGGTCAGAGAACTTCTGCAGGTGGCAAGTCATGGGAATGCTGGGGGATCAGAGGAGGGGGGCAACTGCAGGGCTAACACAGCTGGGGGAGGGGCAGATGTGGCCTCAAACCTACAGTATGTAATCATCATCATCATATATAGACATTCTGCAGATGATTCCTCCTACTTTAATATGTGTCGCCTCACCTTAAGGATGGCAAATCTGTTAATTACTTCTTTGTTACAGATAGTATTACCTGGGCTTTAATATTAATACATGGTTATGAAACTGGCAGCTGTCTGTATCTATGTGTGTAGGTGCGAGGGTACAACTAGTTTAACAATCTTACAGCCTGGCAGGTGCACCTGGCTCTTCCCCCTCTTTGTGATATAATGCTATATTATCACATGACTCAGTGGGCCCAGGTAGACAGATAAACAAGCGTATATCCAGCTAACTCAAAAAGTATTAATTCTGGTAGGACTTCAAAATAATAATTATCCTCTTGTTTGTTTAACTGAATATATTTACTGGATTTGAAACAAATTCAGACAAAATTGAATGAAATATGTCTCAGATTTAATTGAATATATGTAATTACTCTTGCAATGAGGAGGAAAAAAAACTTAAAATCTTTTATTATAGTACACTAACTTTAAAAATGCACATTTAAAAATTTGCTAGAATTGTTATGAAATGTACTCAGATGCTCCAAACAGCTTCTCAGACACACAATATACTGTTGTTCTGCCTGACTGACTGTGCTTTTTGTCAACCACAGACTGATGTATGAAAGTTGTACTCAAGTGTACGAGCTGGGTGGGGAGTGAAATACTGAGATGTGCTAAATTGTTAACCAAAAAACATGAAGGCTTTGTACACATGTGACATTCCCTATAAAAACCCTCAAGTAAAAATGGGGGAAATGCCAGGCTTTGAGTGCAGCCAACCATAATCGGGCAGTTGGGATGTCATTTGTAGGAATGATGCAGATGGAAGTTATCACTTTGCTGTCATTCACTCCACCAATCAAAATGTTTTGTGTATATCTCCCACAATGTATGTGTTATGTGCCAGGAAGGGATAAAGTGCAGGTGTGTTTGTAGGTGTGTTTTTCCCTTCTGGTTCTTTCTCTCCCCACTCGTCTCCTCTCTAGGTGCCATCAACCTGATTAGCCTGCACCTGTGGAATGTGGTGTGGCCAATCACATCAAGGGCTCTTGCATAAAACGACCATTCCTGCAGTGATTGTACTCTGTTTTGTTTCCTGTTTGTGGTATTGAGCACATCATACACTGAGTTAATTTGTAGAGTAAGGTTGCAGAAATCGGTAAGTTGGGGTAACCTGTGCATTCTTTCATTCACTATTGTCTAGTCACATCACTTTAGGGTATAAAGGGTTGAACTCTGTACCTTTTTTTTTTTTTTTTTTTTATTATTCTTTTTAGGTAAGAGTCAGGTTGAGGTTAGAGGTTTTTTTTTTTTTTTTTAAGGTTAAAATTGGATTGGGCACAATTTTATTCATCTGATTTTTGGTTGGCACAACCACCTCATCCCTTCCTCTTCCACATTAGTGATTCTTTGTTAGTAGTTTTTTTTTTTTGTTGTTCAATAAAAGCTTTCCACATGTTTCACACATACGGACTCCTTTTCATTTTGATTGTTGTTGAAGTTTCTGTTCTCACACCATCAACGGAGTTGTAACTGTGTGCACTAAAAACAATAACTATAATTGGAAATATGAATTAAAAGTAAAACATTCATCAATCTCATTGTGCACTAAGAAAGTTCCTTAGTGTAGTTGTTGCTGTTGTATTGTACTGCAAGGTTGTGTCTATTTTACTGTAAACTTTGTCCAAATTGTATCAGGTTTTAACTCGTTAATCCAAAAGAATCACAAAAACACTTAAAGGTCATGTAAATTAATTGATTCACAGTGATGGAATCTAACAAAGTATTTTTATGTGGTTAATGTACTGAAGTAGTTTTTTTTCTTAAGTAAAAATAATGCTTACTTTTCACTACATTTTGTGGCAGTTATCTACTTTCTACTCCTTACATTTTGGAAAGTGATGCTGTTACTCGTTACATTATATTAAATTCTTTTTACTTTTCATCTAAATCTTACATGAAAAATTGCACTATGGACACCAATCATTTCAATACACATAATATTGCTTGTGAGCAGTGACATTGGTAAGGCATAAATGTCTACATTCTTTATCGTAATGACACAGTCCACAGACTGACATTGTGCGAGTACTTGTGCTTTTATACTTTAAATTTTAAAGTACTTTTATTTAAGCAAGATTCTTTATGTAGTACTTTTACTTGAGTAAACATTTAACAGGGTATTGATACTTTTACTTTAGAACTAAACTTCAGTACTTCTTCCACCCCTGCTGATTTAGCAATGTGACAATGCAGTATCCCCCACCAATACTGTGCAGAAGCTTGAGAAATACCAAGGGCTGAAAGAGGAGTTAGAGAAAATGTGAAGTGGTAGCAGTAGTGGTCGGGGCACTAGGGGCAGTGACCCTCCAAGCTGGGACAATGGCTCCAGCAGATACCAGGAACTACATCAGAGATCTTTGTCCAAAAGAGTGCATTTTTAGGAACAGCTAAGCAGAACCCTCAGGCTCTCAGGCCTCTGGTAGATTCAGATTCAGACCACTTCAATAATCGTCAAAGGGGAATTCAGATAGAGAACCCAAGTCTGAAGGAGACACCACCCAGGTAGGTAGAATTGGTTCAAATTGCAGTCCCATACTAAAAAACACTTATATATTTCAGACCCTTGACATTCATGTGATGTTATGACGTATTTAGTCCAAAAGTATTTGTTCAGATGGCATTATATTATGATATTATGTTAAGTATATAAAATGCCCTCCTTTGTATCGGTAAGTGCTTATCCAGACCTCCAACTCCTAAATTTCAATAGATGGAAATATTTGATTTTTAATGATTTACTTTTTTTTTAATTTTTTTTTTTTTTTACATTTTTCAAGTGTATTTATGTATTTTTTTTTATTCATTTTAAAAAGGAAGTCAAAATATTAAAATTGATTTTCTATTAGGTGTTTTTCTGACTTCAAGAAATCTGTCCGAAAAGCTGTCCCACATTTTCATGTCATACCGAAACATGATGTGTTAGAGTCCATAGGGGGAGCCTGTTTTCAGCCACATATGCCAAATTTTCACCAACAGTAAAGACAAGACCTCTAATGGCCACATGGTGAGTATAGAACAGGGTTATCCAGTCCTCATCTTCAAGTGCTGGTATCCTGCATGTTTTAGATGTATCCCTCTTCCAACTCACCTGATTCAAATGATCAGCCTTTCATCAAGCTCTGCAGAAGCCTGATAATGTCCGCCACATGTGCTGGAACAGAGAGAACTATCTAAAACATGCATGCCTTTGAGGACCAGGATTGGACACCCCTGGTATAGAAGCAGTACTGATTTTAAGTAAGTATGTTTCAAAGTCTGAAAATCACATTGTGTTTTTTAAGACTCACTACCAGACACATAATCTGAAAAAAAACAAAACATTTTTAGGTATGGACATCTTCTCACATCAGTGATTAGTTGACATTTTTAGCCCAAAATTGCTTAAGTTTTGTTTATAATTAGCTGAAACTGTTACTACCACAACTGAAACGTCTGGCAAAAATACAGGTGTGACCTGATTGTTGTTGTGACAATTAATGTAAATTATTGTTGTACCAGAGAACACCTTTAACATATTTAATTCAACATAACTTCTAAATAATTCTCATTTCTATTTTATCATACATTTTCCCAAGGGAGGGAGAAAAAATGTCGACCACAAAAAGAAAGAGTGAATGACAAAGTACAGGGAACAACAGAGAAATGACCCAGTGAAATACCATGAGTAGAAGTACTGTCTCAGCCAGGTTACTAAAATTCACACCTGTTTCCATGGTCAGAAATGCTTTTGGTATCAACAAGACCACAAATAACCAAACTGATAGATTCACAGTTCTTATCATCTAAAGACCACAGATACAGCCCAAATGTTCTCAAGTTGAGATGACAACAACCAAGCATCAGCAGAAAAAAAAAAAAAGCAAAATAACCAAATTCAGACAGTTTCACTTTGAATACATGTTGTATACGTCCCACTATCACAGTGTTATGTCGGTATTCCAACCAGCAGGGGGCAGTACCAATGTTTATCACGTCTCGAGCTTTTGCTCCTTTGCTAAGGTTAGGTTAGCTAACGAACGATTCTCTGCATCTACTGTATGAGCTTATTTAAGCTCACTTTTGGCCTGTCACTGTCTAAAAACCAACCACATAAGGATAAACAAGTCTGAAAGGAATTACCTTCGTTTAGAGCTGGAGATAAAGGGCACGTTCTACCATTTAAAGCAGGTAAATAGACTGTCAGCTGCCAAGCTGGGGGGGGGAGAACGTAGCTTTGATTGCATGGCCCTCAGTTTTGCATAGATGAACTTAAAGGTTAGCATCAACGTTTGCAAAGGGGTATTGACATAGATGGAGTATATGCTGAAAAATAAATATCATAACTTAAGTCGTTTTTCCAGTTGCCCTTTTCCCACGAATTTGGTGAAGCCTCCTCATACAAACAATCGTCAGATGTATTTGTAAGATAGCGTAACGCTAAATAGTAAGAGTTTAGGTGGAAATGTTTTGTGTTTCGAGGTTAAATTACATGTGTTTTAAGTTGAATTCTTACCTGTCATCAGTGTCGTGTTGCTAAATTAAGTCACACTGCTTTGTCCAGATGCGTCTAAAATTTCAACTTTAGTTGAACATGCCCCCTTATTGTCAGTTAAATTTTAATAGTCATTAAAATCTAGCTATTGTTTCCATTTATGTCCCTGATTTTTGAAAGCAACACGCTATAAATGTATTTATTCTGAAAATTCTTACATTAACAACACAACTTTCGCTAGACTACCAAAATATGTATTTGTTGTTCAAACAGACGTGAAATAATCAAACTTACGTGCATTTAACAGAACACACAATTTATTAATCAACACACAAAGCAGCAACTACTCAGTCATTGCAGTTGTTCAAAAGTTCTGTGGATGCTGTTTAATTGCAAACCGACTGACTTGATGTATAACACTCAAACACAGGTGTGAGGATGTGTAAATTATGCATATGTATTCTGAACACAACACATCAAATTAAGAGGAAAATACTTTTGTTAGAACATTCTTAAATCTCCTAAAATGGTTTTTGTTGGTATTTTGTCCACATCACATCACATCAGAATCAGCTTTATTGCCAAGTATACCATGTATGTACATACAAGGGATAAAAGGAATTTGTCTCCGGATTTTTT
>JAPSES010075082.1:0-10005 GCA_029822895.1 Maxillicosta whitleyi | reverse complement strand
ATTCATTTCTATCTCTAAAAGGATAAAATGATCAATACTAATTACCAACCAGACTAATTCTGTACAAAGACTCACAAAGCAAATATAATAATACCATTTATTGTATCTGTGGGATTTTAAGACCTTTGAATGTCACATTTAAGGATTATTTATCAACATTAAGGATAATTATGGCTATAATTTAGGACAATCAGTCACTGAATGTAGGGCTTTAAGCATCTGCAGACACCCTGTAATCAGTTAAAAAAAAAAAAAAGGCAACTGTTTTGATTTTTTTTTTTCTGCAGTCATTTTCATTTGAAATGATAAAAGGTTCTATGTAGTATTTTTACTTACAAATACTTTAAATTTTACCCAAGATTACCATGTGCCAGCTGATTTCATACACCTCCACTGAATGTCATCTTTTTTTTTTTTACCTGAACCCTGACAAAACAGATCTGAACTCTAAACATTAAGTCTGTCTTTGTGAATCAGACCCAGGACATGACATCATCTCTGACATCTTATGTCTTTAAATAACACCCCAATGGCAATTTAATGTGCTCCGTTTAACACTACTATTAAACCAATCTACTATCTACTCGAGTCCTGTTTCTCATGCGTGGGTCTGTTTACAGAGTACTGAACCTCTCGTCTGTTCAGAAGCAGAACTGAGGCTCATCTGTAAGAACCCAAATGGAATCACATTTCATTCCACCTCCAAACGTGGTTTGGATCTCATTCACAAAAATCGCATTTCATGTGGTTCTTTGTTTTGCAATCCAGACTTTCTGGAATCAATCTGGACACAATCTGGATGTGATGGATAATGCGTTTGGTCTGCATGTACACTTAGTGGTGTTTGGGTTGTTATTTTAAAATGCATTTTACTGCAACACATAGAGGACATTCCCTTAAGGATAATTCATAATTAAACATGTAGCATTATTCATTTCATTAAGTATTTTGCTATAAAAGCTGGAACGATTAAAACACTAATTGAATCCTTTTGACTATTAAATAAACCAATAACTATTTTGAGGATTGAAAATACATTTCAATACCACTGTCTGATTGCAAGCATCTAAATATGAATATTTTCTGCTTTTCTTCCTCCTCTACACTGAATTTATTTGGGGTAATGGATCACACACCATATCTGAGGGTTTACTTAACACTTTTTCAACCAACAATTAATTGATTAAGTGAGGAAAAAAGCAACGGATTAATTGACAATGAAAAATCATGTCAAATTGCCTGCTATTACCTCTACCTTTGCTCTCTGTAGTGGATGAAACTGTGAATGTATGAACATATGCTGTAGAGATGCAAGCTGTAAATTTATAGAAACACAAATCCAATGTGTGGCAAAAAGGATGAAGACACTTTTTTTCTCTCAACATGCTAATCTGCCAGCCTTCTTGCAACTTGGCTAATTATGGAAGTAGCTCACTTGGTTGGCAATTTGACCAGCTGGCGATCACCTTTAGCTGGACAAAAATGCAGCGTTCTTTGAGGTGTTTCTTCAAGTTAGAAAGCAGCTTTTTTCCCTGGCAAGCAGAGGCGGCACCGAACAATAATGTGCTGCCTATGAATGTGAAATGATCCTTGAATTTCCAGAACACAAATGCATTCCTGCCCTGGCTGTGCTTCAACGACATACCCTTATGTCGTGTGTGGACAGGCAGCCTTCTATACTGAAAACGTGTCTCTGCTCTTTGTTAAAATCAGATGTTCTTAGGAAAGTGAGCAGAACCTCAGACTGTGCCTATGTCTAAATACCACCTCTTACATTTCTTGTTCCAATGTTACATCATGTTTTTATGTTTCGTTTTTGTAAGGTTCATGTATGGAGTCGTATCGCACAGGTAAACTGTTAAAATCTACTGATGAGAGCATCTAGTAATTAAAGAATTTTACACTGATATAGAAATGTGAGGATGCAAGACATTGATATGCCACAAAAAGCAAATGTGCAGTTGAATCCAGTGTTTTCCAGATTCCTACTGTATCTACAGCAGATGGGGAGGGAGGGCTGACCTGCATCAACTACATTAACACCCTTTTAATTTAACCTTCTCTCGTTATATATCACACATTAAGAGTAAACAAAGCATCTGTTACCATGCTAATTAACTTTCCCTTCTGCTTCCATTCACTGTTCTGCTGCTTGGCTTCATTTCATAGATGCATTATGTTTCGTTTTGGTTCGCTAAATGATGAGTCCTTAAGTTAGTTTTCACCCCAAGAGAAAAAGGATGATTGGTGCAAGTGCCGACATGAGTCAAAGAAAGCATGGACCAGTTTCTGTCGTTGTAATAAATACACAGTGGTGCATAAATAATTTTCTGATTACTGGTGTCAGGCTTGTTTGTGGAAGTAGCTTTTATGATTTTCCAGGTTTATTTGCTGTTGTTGAGAAGCTCCTCCAATCACTGCAAAACTAAACATTGGATATTGATAAACAGTGATTAGTTAGTAAACAAACTAACAACCGACGACAGTAATATTGCTGTTAGGATTTATACTCAGATTATCTCAGAGTTTGGTTGGATTTCTCCACTGCTTGTCGTTTGTACAGTTAGCTATGAAAATGACGTTGCTGTGCTTTATAATTAGGAATGGGAATGAATATGATTTTAACGATTTCAATTCCATTAATTATTTTTCTTATTGATCGGATTCTCTTATTGATTCTCTTTGGGTGAGGGAATAAAAGAGTACAAATGGGTTTGTTTGCATTAACTGTCTTTTATACTTCTATCACTGCACAGAAAATACAGCAGGTGCATTATGTTGTATTTCTTAATAATAATAATAACATTGACATACCATACGACCATACAAAGTGAACGTGAAAATTAAGACACTTTACCAATTCCTCTGTCTGGTACTATTGTGCATCTCATTTTCCTTTTCCCTGCCTTTGAAAACTTTTATTCGAGGGGGCATGATGTTTGTTGCCCCCCCTAGAACCAGGCCCAGATGACATCCTGGTGTTTGCTCTGCCACTAGATTCACAAGCCTCGCTAAATAGTGTAACAGACACTTGACATTCCCTCAAATGAATCGCGTTCTGGGTGCACAAATGTCTGAGCATATTGAAGGGATTTCCCCTTTGAACAAATGGAAGTTTTACAAATGTTACTAATGGCTCTGGTGTTGTCTTTTCATGTGACATATAGATATACTTTGGAGCGTTTCTGCCTCAACGCCATATTGGCTACGTTCTAAACCAAAACAATGCAGCATGCGTGTGATATCATCACGCGTGCGCACTGAAACCAATATCAATAAGCAGTTTTTAAAAGCAGGCAGGCAAATGATTCCAAAGAATTGAGCTACTGGGACCCGGTTCTCAAAAAGAACTGGTTCTGAATTCCCATCCCTAATTATAATGTTAATGATGCATTTCCAGTTTGTCCCAAAATTACTTCACATCATTAAGGGGGTGTTTAAGTGAGACTCTGCTCACTGTAACATTTTAGAGTTCATTGTAATACTCTAGTGGAGCAAAATATACTATGGAGAGTTAAAAAGAATCTATTATAAATGGGAAACATGGGCATTTATATGGTCATCACATCTAAATTACAGGCTATGGAAGAGTCCCACCTCTTATTCTAGAAGTGCCCGACATTACTGTTTAGATAAAGGGCGACAGATTCAACAACAATACTTCCGAATCGTCACAGGGTGATTTATCCGTTGATATGAAAACAAAAATGCTACACTGTTGAACTGAACATATCATTGTTATCAAGTCATAAAATCAATCAATATAGCTCTCCAACTTAGTAGTTAATCAAAACATGTGAAACTGAAAATCAGACTAACCACAAAAAAAATGATGGGAATTCTGGGTTATTTTCCCTCGCAGCATTTTCACTGGAGAAATCTAATAAGATCCAACAGAAGCTTGTATGACATCCTGTCAATTAATTGGAAAAACCTCCATCTATAGACTAAACACCATGAGACTGTTCCATTTTTGTCTGAAAATTCAAACATGACTCCAATGTGACACAATCAGGATTATGTTCAGGGTTGATAAAACATCTCAGTCAGGAAAAACTCAATGAAAGGTATTTTGAACATGTACAGAAGAAGAAGAAGAAAATAAAAGACTTATGGACAAAAATACAAAACAAACCAGAAATATTTACATATACTGGGAAAAAAAGAGTTCAGAACATATTCATTCCCAACCCATTTATAAGTTAATAATTGTTATTTATTATGATTATTCATTTTTAGTCACGGTTATTCAAAATAGTATAATTTTAGTTGTGTATTGTGCTGATCCTGAGACACCGGCTGAGTCCTGCAGTGTGCATCGGACATGTTTCTCCCCTGTTTGAAGCCTGATAATCCCATTCTATGGCAGCACTTGTTAAACAATCTGCACCAAGTTTCATAGTCTATTTAGCTTGTTCCACTCCACTCCTCTCCTTCCTCCTCCTTGAGCACAGACAAAGCGGGGTGGCCATTACAGATGGTATTTGAATACATGAAGAGGCTCCAACCCTCAAAGCTGTTTCATAACTGCAGACACTGAGGCTGTATGCAGTCCCGGAATTACACCCGCAACTTTAATGCACCTCCACTGAGCCAACCAAGTGGGATGAGATGGTTTGAGGTCACGTCTGGACCTGAGCAGATTCAGATGGTTTCCGTGTGGGCAGACGGGCTGCTGGCAGTGCCGCCATAAGCCAACATGTCCTCGCCGCTCAGATACAGACAGACGCAGAGTAGCACTACAGAGCTGGGACTCATGTGATCCAGTATCGGTACTGGATACAGTACTGACGTTATTCAGTCAGAGGATGTCAGGCTGAAACTACCAGCCCAGATTACACTTTCTAAGCACCTGAGACTCTAACGGCAGGAGGTTCACTCGTGTGCACAGGAAGTGTAGTTATATTGACAAATCACCACTCAGCTTAGCAGCACTTGAACACTTTGTTAACACACTGTGAACGGGTAAAGACAGTGTTCCACCAACGACTTACAGTCAAGGTGTCATCACAGAAAAATAAGATCAATGTCCCTGTAGCTCAATGGAATGTTCTATAAAGAATCAGTAACAAATTGAATTTGTGAGGTTGTCTGCCGCTATGTTAGAATCCTGTAACCATTTCCATGTTATAAGCCATCAAAATAAGGACCGTTATAAGTAAAAACAAATTTATAATACTCAAAAAATTCATCAAAAATGTAAAAATCTAAAGTTTGCAAAATTGTGACATTGTTCCAAGGACGCTACATATAAAATTTGAAATGAATCCCACCAGTAGTTTTGACGGAGCAGATGTTTTAAGAAATTGACAAATGACAAAGACGATGACAAAAACAACACTGGACACAGCACTTTCTCAATAGCTCATGACCTATTGGCCAGTGAGATACAAACAAACATGAATGTAATATGCCGGAAAAACTCTTTCCACGCCCACGCACTCACCCAAACTCCCATAAACACAATAACCTCCTGAATCCCTGCACATAACACCAAACATGGGACATAAAATATCACACACCCACAGTACAACACAGGAACACACGCCACAATATATAACAGTGACATATTAAAGCCATTACCAAGTTATTGTAGCAGGGAGGACTCACTTTTAAAAACTCAAGGTACAAACCACAATGAAACATGAACATGACAATGTGTGGGAAGTGAGAGTTGGAAAAAAAAATGTACAAGGACATTTGGCTGAAGATTTGTGTGTGTGTGTGTGTGTGTGTGTGTGTGTGTGTGTGTGTGTGTGTGTGTGTGTGTGTGTGTGTGTATAGACCAGAGGTAGACTAATATATCAGGTGCCTAATAACATATCCAGCCAATAAATAGATTTTTTTTTTCCTAAATCGGCCATGAACCTTTTTTTTTTTTTTTAAACTGATATTTAACCAATAGCAACGAATATTATAAGGTATTTGATCAGGCACCTGTGTGGGCAGCACTTGAACTTCAATACATGTTTTAATAATTTAATTTATATTGCTGCTTAAAAATCTGAATTACCTGAGTGTTTCAACTGTATTTTACAGTCAAGTGTAAAATTTTTAAATCAGCATTGGCCTCAGAAAAACCCATACCTGTTGACCTCTAATATAGACCTATATACATGTGGTATTAATATAATGTGATAAAATTTGTTTGTTGTATTGGAATAAAGGGGTGGATTAAATAAGTGTTTACATCTTCCCTTTTCAAATGTGTAAATGAAGCTAAAATGTAATTTTGGTTGGTTGTCTTGTGTTGATAATTTGCTTTTGTTGGTTGTATTGTACTTTTTGTCTGAAATAAAACATTAATTCAAATGAATGAATTAATATATTTATAGTCAGTGTTTTTTTTTTGGGTTTTTTTTTTTTAAATGTACTGGACCCTAAACGCACCTTCACATAGTTTCAACTTGGCAGTATTTCTACCTGATGCTACAATGAAACCTACTGAATGTCATGGGTGAAAGCTTAGCACAGACAGTGAACACCCTGTTCAACTCCAATAATCTCTGAATAAAAAATAGACTCACACAATATCACTCTGTCACAACCAATCCTTTGTCTTTGCCAGTGTTAATAATCACTACAAATCCACACACATGCAGTTATAATCTCTAATCATCAAAAATGACAGATTAAACTGTTTAAATCACAGTTTGTACAAAAATAAATCTCATCTTACAATAACATTACACATTCTGCAGCTCCACATGTGCACAGAACACCCAAACCAGGCTTTTCGACCTAAATTCATGTCAGAATTCAAGTCTTTATATTTGAATCGCACCATCTGTTGATCTTTACCATCATTACTTCTGCAGCTTAATTTGACAACAGACCGAGTGAGAGTTTGCTGCTGTCAGATTTGTGTGCTGTTTTGTGACCGCTCAAAGAATGTTTATAAAGTAAAAGATGCATTACGTCAACAACAAACTGGGTTGGTAATCTCTGTGATTCAGATTTACAACACAGTGAGCCATAACATCATAAACTGATCATATCTTATCAGTTTCAGTAGACGGACTGTCCTTCTATGATCCCATTTCATATCTATAATTTAAGTGTCATTTCATGGAATGCTTTCAAAGTATGTGTAAAAGTGTAGCCTTATCATGTGGCATAAACACTCAACCATGAGTGAATGTAACAGACTTACTTTCATTGTGCTGCTGTGGACGATGGCAGCACCGAACACTAGGCTCACAGAAGTCTAAGTATTCACTACATTTAGAGGATTCTTACCTGGCCATCAGACCCTTTCCCCAAAGGATTTAAAGACCAGGGGCTTCATGTACAAATACTTGGTGGATTTCATACTGAAACTTGGCGTGCATTAAAATCCAGAAACTCTAGATCACAGGTGTCAAACATGCGGCCCGGGGGCCAAATACAGACCGCTGAAGGGTTCAGTTCGGCCCTTAGGATGAATTTGTAAAATGCAAAAATTACCCTAAAATATGAACAATCCTTTTAGTTTAGGTTCCACATTCAGACCAGTTCAATCTCAAATGGGTAGAACCAGTAAAATACGATCACAATAACATATAAATGATGACTTAAATTTTTTCTCTTTGTAAATGTAAACATTTTCATGTATTTACACTAAAACATTGTATAATTTCTCAAAAAATGTGAACAACCTGAAATGTCTTAACAGAACTAACTGCAATTTTACTAATATTCTGCCTGTTATCTAATGTTTTGTGTATTTGTAGATCCACTGTGGTCTGTACATTAGAATGCCCATGTGAAAATGATAAACTGAAGCAGAATATTGTTAAAATCACACAGATATTTTTCCAGTTTGTTCATGTTATTCACATTGTTTAAAAGGACAGTTTGTAGATGTAAACATTTTTATAATGTAAATGTACTTGTTTCACTCTAAAACAAATAGAAGCATTTGGAATTGACATTATTTGTATAATATTATGTTATTATTTTACTGGTTCGGCCCTCTTCAAATCAAATTTAGCTGAATGCGGCCCCTGAACTAAAATGAGTTTGACACCCCTACTCTAGATGAACAAAACTGAGCGTACCCCTGAATCCAAGTATTTCCTTTGTGCATCCCAATCAGCGTGGAATTGAGTGCATATGTTGGAATACCAAACCCCTCCCTCTCCACAGCCATATTTAAATTTGCAAATTAGTATAAATGGGGTGTGCAGGTAGGATTCCCTTTGGGATTCCTCTCTGCATGATCACATGACGTCAAGGTGGACTGTCCACATGTCGAGGTGTCACTGAGCAAGACACTGAACCTTAAATTTCTCCCAGTAGGGTCTGGCATGGTAGTGGTACATTAGCATAATAACCGTCTACTGGTGTGTGAATGGGTGAATGTGAGGCTTTGTAAAGCGCTTTGAGTACCAAGGTGTAGATACAGCGCTATATAAGTGCAGTCCATTTATGTGAGAAAGAGGCGGAAGGAGAGAATAAGATGAACTCTGCCCATTTAAGCAGAGTCACTGCTATTGTGACACGGGTCAAACAGGGGTGGTATAACCCCCGCTCCCCTCCCCGGTAAATATATATTTAGTATTTGTGCAACTCACACATTTGTTCATTCTATGGCTCATACAATAATCTGATCACAGCGTAATCAGGTCAGGATACCAAAGAGGAAATCAAAAACTTTGGCTCCTTTTTAATTACTCAATTTATTATTTAGCTAAAGACACTGAGACAGAAGACGGTGAGACACAGTCCCAGTCTGTCACAGACCACGGGATTCCTCCAGTCCAACAGCTGCTCAAGTCACCAGAGCACATCATGAGGACAATGGCGGTGTCAAGGAGCACCTGGACCGTTTTCACAGACAGTAACACTACATTAAATACATTTATCAGCAAGTGAATTCTGTGTCCTTGTCTGTTTATGTGCTTGAAATCACATCCTGTTCGATGGCAGGACTGACATTGATGGGTCCAGGATCTGGTTCTGGTGGGTGCTCTGGCTGTATAATTGCATGTCAGTGTGTTCATTGTTCATCTGTGTATCTCTGATGTGTACTTCACTCAGATAAATGACCTTTTTCCATATCATTAACAGTCTTCCAGTATCACCTCTAAGTGTCACCAATGGTTCAAAAGCACTAGAAACATGCATAGCTATGGAGTTGAGGTGGAGGACTGCACATTTCCACAGGTACTTCACTCTTTGTACATCTGTACGTGAGCGTGGGTGTATGCCACGTTTTGGGGCATACGCAACCTTTGTACATGAGGCCCCTGGCACACTTGACAAACATAACATGCTGCACACTTTTAATCCCCCTCGGTCAAATATAGCGTAAGATTCTGTTGAAAGTTATTGCCCTATAATTTAGATTAGACCGTCTTTGAGTAAAACTTATTACGTGCATTTTTATATTTGAAAGTACTCAGACAGTATAACTGCACAAGACACAAGGCCATTGGACCTTGAAAAAGTAGATCATGGTCACATATTTTCAATAGGTTTCTGCTATATGCAAAGATGCATTCACAGCATACATTTGGTGCAGATGCAGTACATGAATGCATCCTTCAGATAATGTAATTATGTTACTGAATGGACGGACGACAAAATGCTTACAACACCCCTTCAGCAAGAAGTTAGCCAAGGGGTAAAAACTGTTATTTTATGTCATAGCAGGGTTCTAGCTAGCGCAATTTAGCGTATCGGCCCCCAATGCTAAAATTTTGACCCGATACACTAAATTTTTTCCCGATACGCTAAATTTCAGTACAGCGTATCAACATTTTGACTGTAATTGTTTGCCCAGATCAAACGCATTGTCCGACATTAACAGTTGCCTGAAGCACCTACTCTGAATTATCTGTATTTTCTCTCGTGTGTCTGTCATCAGAGGACACATTTATAGCCTCAGTGAGTGAGTGTGCTGCCATTGGCTCCCTCTGCACTGACGTCAGGCCACAGACGTACACTGATGCTTTTTGACACTTAAAACAACGGCGGCAGCTCAGGAGTGAACATCTCCCTGAAATCCCCTTCTGCACAATC
>JAPSES010075081.1:0-10005 GCA_029822895.1 Maxillicosta whitleyi | reverse complement strand
GGAGGTTTGTGCTCTCTGAGTGCTTTTCTAGTTTCTTCTGTCTTTCTTTTTTCTTCTCTTCTTTTACTTTGTGCTGATGAACTTACATCCCTACTGTGTGTGTTATTGATTTTATGTTCTTCGTTGCTTGTCTTTACGCTTTAAAAAAATCAACCGAAAATGTAATCAACAACAACACAAAAAAGAAACGTGACATGGTTGAGAGATCAGTATTGCCAGAAGCCAGTGTGACACAGGATCACATTATAATGTGTTGAGAAAAACCTTTGAATGATCAATATTCCAAATAAATATACTCTGTTTCATTCCTTCTTGATCGTCTTCTTCATTTTCTTCTTATAAAATACTGATTTATTTTATGCCAATGTAATTTGAACTTATTTTTTAACAAGAACTCAGCCACTTGAATAATCAACCAATAAAAACAGCTGAAATATAAGATAAACATAAAATAATATATTCTTTCTACATGTGTCTCTGATCCAGCTGCCATCTTATCAGATAAAATAATAATGTTTTACCTCTGATTAATGGCTTTAAATGCCTATAAGTGAAGCTGACTGAAGATTATTTATTATTGTCTGAAGTGCCTTATATCTGATTTAATTATTTATTATGGTTGTTTTTATGCCTTCTCTTCTCCCTTTCCCCGTCAAGTGTTTTCAGAACTTTGCCAGACTGATGTTGTAAATAACAGACTGTTCTCAGTGTCTTCCCTGGTAAAATAAAGGTTGAAAAAAAAAAACATGTTACTGAATGGTACATGGTGTTTCACTGGGGTTGCACTTGAAAAGTCCAAAAATACCGTGTTCTGTTCTGTTCTCAGTACTAGATAAGCATAAATAAACACAAATAAAATAACTCAAACAGTTTTATTTAATCTTCTGTGTATGTTTCACTCAATTTCACATTCTGCACCAACATTAAATCCATGTTAATTCACAGATAAATAAGGATAAGGAGATATGGAGATGCGTGTCTTGTCTATAATCCTTATTGTTTGTTTTCATTGCTCACGTTTTTACGTTGTATTGTGGGTCGACGCCCTCTCCTCACTTCTCATACATGATAGTCTGATGTTTCCTACGCCAAAGGAGCAGCTCTTTTCCTTTGCATTTAGAGAATTCATACAGCTCTTGTCAGACACACGACCAATGAGATCCACTTACAAACTCATGAACCTGTCTCTGTCGCTATAGAAACAGCTGAAACCAACGCTCCTGTGTTATCTCGTATTAAGACCCACACATGACGTTAACACCAGTCGGTCAATAGGAAGCTTGTGTCGATGCCGTTATGCTAATGTGGACGGAGGTAACTCATTAAGCCTGAGTGTTTCCATTTGGACTCCGGCCCACTGGCAGACCCTCGAGCTGCGTCTGGATGAGACTAATTAACACGATGCTAATGTGATCCTCAACTGTGAGCCTCCAATTCTGATCGGCCCTGGGCTCTTCTAAACAGCCTACACTGATTTATTCACATTATACAAAGCGTGGCCCACTCTGAATGAATTAACTTAAGGAGCTTTATACTACAAAAACAGACAGGTTTACAGCTTTTTATTTCAATGGATTGGACTCATTTCAGTGTTTTATATATTCATTTATTCATATCCTTTGTCATCCAAACAGCATAAACACGAGCAATAAAACTTTCACCTTCTGGATTTAGAACTGACGTAGACATTTATTAGGTTAAAGGTGACAGAACCTATATTTATGTATTCACTTTTCACATTCATTTCCCTTGAATAACTTATAGGAATGTGTGTTTATGGATGGGATGGGATGTGTTATGTGTTGACTCTAGCATCAAGATGAGGTCAGATAACTTTGTACACATATGTGAAGCATTGTAGCGCAAGTGAAGTTGTACAAATCAACTACTGTATATATGTTTCTTTTTAAAAATGCACCTACAAAGCTTATTTTGCTTTTACAAAATGCTTTCTGTGTGTACAAAAATTGCATGTGGTTACAAAATACTTAGTTCTGTTATAATAGTTCTGTAGTAGTTCTGCTTATGAATTTCAGAACCAACCAGAAGCAACTTCACGCTGTCAGATAATAATAAGTGGTATTACTTAAAAGTCAACTTCTATCATTATTTTATTCATATTGCTGTGTCACTACTATGGTTGAATGCATTGTGCGTCATTTCTGTGAAAAATGATGTCCTAATTCTCTTGCTCGAAGCTGTTTTCTGTAAGCTAGATGAGGGTCTGTGGTTGAACGACTGGCTTTTCCGGTGTCCCTCATGAATATTCATGACGCGTTAATAAGGCACCTCTGATTGGTTTAAACAAGGAGGGGGTAAAAAAAAAAAAATACGAGAAAAGAATGTTGTGTATTACTGTTCACTTTATGTGGTTATTTAACTTCATGTAATAAAAAAATACTTCTAACTTTAATTCCTGTATTGGCTGTGATGACAACATATGGAAAATATTATTTCAAACCAACTCAAATCATGCTTATCACAGAGTCCAACAGCTTACATTGCAATGAAATAAATGTACTGTGTTTACTCAAAAGAACTTTATTGACAAAAGCAAAGTGGTTCTATCTGATCTGATAAAAAAAAAAAAAAAAAATGTTTGGTCTTTTAGTTTGGTAATAAGCAGCTGTTACAAGAAGAATTCCTATCTTTACTGATTCACGTTCCAAACTGAACTAAATAAAGTAAAATGAGCTTCAGGGAAATTAAACTATAAACAAAATAATCAAAATTGAGCACAAGTCACTTTTGTTTTTACTGTGTAGAGTAAAATGTTCGTATATCCATTCATCACATTCATACTGTTTACATCAGACCATGGTTTTTATTCAGTTACTGATGTATGACCTTGCTAAAAAAATTAAATTGACACTAAAGTTAAAAAAAAAAAAAAAAACTTCAGTAGGAGTAAGTGAATTTAGAGTAAGAGTTAGTCAGAGTTAAAGTTAAAATTAGAGTTAAAGTCAAAATTAGAGTTAAAATTATTGTTAGAGTCAGAGTTAGAGTTAGATTTTAAATTAGAGATAGAGTTAGAGTCAGAGCTAGAGTTAAAATTAGTGTCAGGGTTAAAGTTAAAATTAGAGTTAGAGTGAGAGTTAGAATTAAAACTAGAGTTAGAGTTGAATTTAGAGTTAAAATTGGAATTAGTTAGGATTAAAGTTAAAAGTAGATTTAGAGCTAAAAATTAGAGTCAGTGTTAAACCAGAATTAGACTTAAAATTAGAGTCAGATTTAAAATTAGAGTCATAGTCAGAATTAGAGTTAAAATTAGAGTTAGAGCTAAAATTAGAGTCAGGGTTAAAGTCAAAGTGAGAGTTAGAGTCAAATTTTGAGTTAAAATTAGAGTTAGAATTAGAATTAAAACTAAAGTTAGAGTTGAAGTTAGAGTTAAAATTAGAATTAGTTAGAATCAAAGTTAAAAGTAGATTTAGAGCTAAAAATTAGAGTCAGTGTTAAAGCCAGAATTAGACTTAGAATTAGAGTCAGATTTAACATTTGAGTCACAGTTAGAATTAGAGTTAAAATTAGAGTCAGATTTAAAATTAGAGTTCAAGTAAATGTAATTTTGTGCTTATTCATATGCGGTAGCATTTAGCTGCTGTTTCCATCTAATGTCATTTCTAAGGAACGCTGCCATGTTGACATGGGTTCACACATGCACATATTCATTCATACTCATCAAACCATTGGATGAAATAAGGTGCAGGTTTCCTCTGAGCGCTCTGCTCTGGTTTCCCCTCCAATTAAAAACAGGTACACATGCATTAATTCAAGTGATTGGGTAGCTCAGTGGTTAACGGAAGGTAGCCGGTGCGAGACCCAGGTGATCCCTTGGGAAATGTTCTTTATGCTGTACATCCCAAAAGGGGGTGCAAGCCTCATTGTGCTGGTCCCCCGGTTGTGTCAGGAAGGGCATCCGACATAAAAACTCTGCCAAAAATAAAAATGCGAAGGTGATTTGCTGTGGCGACAGTGCATTCATTCTGTCAGTGTCCCTGACCAGCTGATGAAGCTCTGAGTTGGTACCCCCTGCCTTCAGTGGCGGCTCGCTGCTGCTAATGTGTGCTACGTACTAATGCTAAATGCTAATGGGATGCTAGGTTTTGTGAGTGTATGAAGATAAAATACAGAGGCTGGATTTCCCCATGGGGATCATAACAGCCTCAGCCTTAAATCTGATGCCATTACCCTTATTCACATTAACCTTTTATTGTTACACTGGCCTTCACACCTTTCCACAGTGGAAAACTTTGTATAATTTCATTTTTTTGCTGCTTCCATTTTAAATAATGGAATTATCAGTAGTAGCAGTGAAATAGAATAGACACCTGGGTCATTTTGAATGGATCTGGTACTTCCTGCAGATTTGACCTTATACCCATCATGGATCCAAAAATATCTGACTATTATTCCATTATATTACAAAGGGAAAGGTTTTAGCTGGGAAACTGGTGGTTCATGGTCTCTCCAAAACTAGTTTCTGTCATGCATTACATAAGCACTGTCAGTCCATACATTAAAATGTCAGATCTTTGTGATAAAAAATAAATAAATAAATAAAAAGACAGGAGATGCTGAAAAAGTGCAGATACAAAGCTATGGTTGTTAAACTGACTCTGTTCAGTGTTTTTGACCTGGTGTGACACAAATGAACTCTAGACATAAGAAATCATGTTACATGTGACGGTGTAAATGGGAATAGTCTGGACAGTATTATGTATAAACTGCAGCACATGTAGGAGTAAAGTTCCTTCTGAGACCACACAAAAACTTCAATGGGAGGAGTATTATCAGCAAATTATTGTATTTTTGTTGTTATGTGTTTATTTTATAACACGTCCTCACATATATAGCAACAATTTGACAAAAGCAGTAAAGCAGATGAGGTTGGGATTATTTCTTTTATAAATGTACTGCTGTTTCTGTACGTTCATTCTAAATAAACCCTAGTACGTTAAAGCAGCGTATGACTTTGATCACAATTTTTTTTTAATTTGTAAAAACCCAAGTGATAACGTAATTATAACTAATCCATTATTCTTCCTGTGCTTCCATGCAAATTGTATTGTGGAAATAGGAATTCCACACAGCAGCAATTTCATCATTTCTTCATGAGAGGTGAATGCAAATGTTTTCTTTTCTTTCATAGTAAGTTTCTTTAGGCTTTTCTACAACGGAGCATTAGGGCCATTCATGAAGAATATATTTTTTTGATATGACGAGATTTAAGTCAACATCGACATGTCGATATTAAACTCGAAATTCCGAGAATAAAGTTGATCGACATCCAATTTCAACTTTATTCTTGGAATTTTGACTTTAATGTCAACATGTTAATTTTAATCTCGTCATAGCAAAAATTTGCATGTTGATTTGGCACAGGTTTTTACATCAGATGCCCTTTTTTTTTCACAAGAAATGTCAGTTTTTTTCAGATTATTCATATCTTTTTTTCTTTGAGTAGATTATAAAAGTGTGTATTTTCATAATTTAATGGGTTTGTCTTCACTGAAACAAATACAGATTTTAAGTTGTCATTATTTATATATTATTATGCAATTATTTTATATATTATTATTTTTACTGGTCCAGCCCCCTTGAGATCAAATGGGCTGAATGTGGCCCCCGGAAAAAAAATAAGTTTGAGACCCTTGATCTATATTTTCATGTTCTAGATGTTCTTCATGGTTTTTCACTTGATCATATTCATTATTTTTATTTCACTGTGGGAAGAAAACAACATGTTCATCTGTTTTGTTGTTATACAATGTCCATCATTATATCAAACCAAGAAAACTGATGCCTGCAAATGGACTCCAAAGACTTGTAATAAATCCCCTTTGTTGTCAGTGCTGTTTTTTCCACTGTACAGTATATGTGTTGACATAAATAATGCCCATAATATATGATAATGTGTGAAGAAAAAAAGTAAAGCCCAATACACAGCTGTTATATAATCAGATACTCAGAAACAGATGAAAATAATATTATCCTTGAACTCTGATTCCATAGGTTCTGTTCTATAAATCAACATACAGATGGAGTCCAATAAAGTCTGCAGTGCTGTGTAAAATCACAGACGACGTCCCATTGTTGAAGCATGATGAAGTAATGTCTTTTATCATTTTCACATTCCGTTGGAAATGGTTGGGGAAGTCTTCATCACCAAGTGTCATCACCATGAATAAATGATTTGAATACCTTTATAGCACTATATTAACATCTTACTGACCTTGTATTCACCTGCTATGTGACACTTTTCAGCCTTTGACTGCTCTTTTAACCCATAAACACCCAAACACTCACATCTACTCATCTATAATGTTTCATATCTGCCGATCCATTAATCCTATCGATACTTGCAAATATTTGGTGAAAAATACAGGTTTTCACCTTATCATGGTCGTCAAATATGACCCATTTGGACGTTCAGAGACTCTGCGGTTACCATAGAAACACTGTCATCTTCTACAACATCGATTCACCAGTAAAACCCATGGAGTTGGATCAATGACAGTGGATGGATACACTTGTTTCATGTTAAGTTATTGAAAAAAAAAAACACTTTTTCTTCAATTTTATCTGTTTCGGATATACTAAACTTCAACTTTAATCTGAACTTTTATGAACATTTACATGATCAGTGAATTAAATACAAGAAAATACTTGATTTGTACTGAAAACATGCAAAATACAGAGTATAGTATTACAATAAATTGCAATAAATTACTTAATTAAGGTGAAATAAAGACAGAAAATCATATGGGAACTGCCACCAAACTTACACTGGGTCTTTAAGGGTTAAACATGTATGAAACTATCACCAACAAATAAATACAATCGACCATTTTTCCAGCTCCGTCGTTTGACAAGTAAAGACCTTGGTCTCGAAAAAGTCATCTCATTCAGGATCACAGAGGTTGGGGTTGAAACCTCACTCTGCCACCTGTTGTCATGACAACAGCCAATAAAATGACGTCAGGTGGTGGAGATGTGTCAGTTTGAATGTTCGGAGTGTTTGATGGCAGAGACGTCCTGTTTGTGTTCGTCTCCGTCTCGAGGTTAACGAGTCAGTGTCTGACCTCGGTCAACTCCTCATCTTCATCTTCTTCCCAGCGTGCAGTTTGTTGTCCTCGTGTCTTTGTTGTCAAAAACAGGATGTTCAGCAACACAAATTACAGCTGAATGCTGTTTAGTATTCAGAGGACAGACAGATGTTTGACCCGTTCACACTGGCATCGACAAACAGAATCACATTAATGAGTGCAGAAGCAGAGCCATCGATCATCGATAACTCTGAACACCATTGATTTGTGCCCCCCACCCCCCCAACCCCCTCTTTTTGATGTTTTTTTTTTTCTGCCCATGTGGGTTTTACACTGATCTCACATGTGTTAAACATGAGTCGTTGTTCTGATGCAGACACTGATGTTCATATTCTGTCTTTTTTTGTTTTAAAAAGCAAAACTAAAAACAAACACCACAATACAATAAGTTGTGGAATTAAGTTTTACAAAGTTATCTCAACCAAATAAGCCTAAACAAAGAGACAATTACTAAAGAATATACATGTAAACACCAATATATGAAAAGCAAACTGCAAAGAGTTAGTGTATGTAAGGAAAATTCTTCTCTATTTCTGAAATATTCTGTTGTTTTCTCAGTGACACAAACAGAGGTGTGCCTGTTATTTATTTTTGCATATTTTATATTGTAAAATATGTTCTATTATTGTATTACTATCATAACTATTTTCATAATAATTTAAAACAAATTTTTCTCCACATTTAACCATTTATGTACAGAGACCTTTTTGTCATATTTCCACAACAAACTAGATCTAGATGGACTCAAAGTAGTGCATCATTGTGAAGTTCAATTAAAAATGATACCTGGTGTTCGAGATTTGTTTTTTCTTATAAATAAAAACCATAAAAAAAAGAGGGTGTCATGGATATGTATTCACCCCTTTTATTCTAACACCCTTAAACAAAATCCAGTGTAATTAACTTTAGAATTAGTAAAGAGGCAGGAAATATGGAAAAGTTCAAAGGGGGTGAATACTTTTGCATATGGTAAAACTCCATGGGTTTTACTGGTGAATCAGTGTTGTAGAAGATGTCTAAATGGGTCGTATCAGATAAATGTGAAAAGATGAAAAACTGTATTTTAGCTGAATTATTATTATTATTATTATTATTATTATTATTATTATTATTATTATTATTATTATTATTATTATTATTATTTCAATATATTAATAAGGGTTAGTGTCTCAGTAGTTATTAAACATTTTAGGTCAGTACATAGTTTTGGTCACCAATGTTTGTGAGGGTTAACAGACTACTTCAAATATCAGCACTCATCTGCTCATTTTAAGCTTGATTTACTTCCTAGAAAGAATTAGTTAATAGAAAGAGATACATGTGTAAAAAAAAAAAAAAAAAAAAGTGTAATGAGACATTTAAACCCATAGAAAGGCATCATGGGAGTTTAATATCATACAGTTCTTAATAAAACACCACAGACTGAGTTTAATATGTTGTGTAAATATTTGATGTATTTATATTTGAGCAAAGGAATGTGAATCAAATCATATTAGACGCAAGAGAAGCCAAGAAAAATAAAGCTGACCTTTGACCCCGGTGTGTTTTCATGGTCAGCAAACAATATAAGAGAGGAAAGGAAATAAGGAAAGGAAACAAGGAGAGGAGGAGAGGAGAGGAAGAAGGTAAGTGATTAGAAAGAAATGGAAAGAGGAGGAAATAGGAGAGGAAGGAAGGAAATGAAACAAGGAGGGAAGGAGAAGGATGAAGAAGGGGACAAGTAGAGGAAAGGAGTGGAGGAAAATAACACAGAGGAAAAGAGATAACAAGAAAAGGAAACAAGGAGGAAGGTGATAAGTAAAGGAAACAAGAAGATCAAGGACGTTCAGCTGAAATGTTCTGTTCACATTGTTGTGTATGTAGTGTAAGTGTCCACATGTTGGACTGAGCTGTAAATGTGTATTACTATTGAAGAGGGTGTGTCACGTGACCCACCTCTGCTTTTTCAACTGACTCATAGCGCCACCTGTGGTCCATGGAGGTGAATTACATATTTATCATTTGTGTGGAAAAATGATAGTTGTTGTCTTTGTATATTTTATTTGTACATCTAAAGTATGTTGTTTCTGATGTGTGATGTATGATTTTTTAATATCTACAGTTTATATTTGCAAAAAATAATAATTAGTTGATTTTGAAAAGACTTTTGTTTGTTTGTTTGTTTGTATTTAGCAGGTGATCGGACCCAAACATCTGTATTTGTTTTGATTTGAATGTTTATATCACTGTTATATTTGTTGAGTCACAGTTCAGTTTCAGGATCATTGAAAATCTCATTAAAATCACATTTATTTTCACAAGCAAATCATCAACATCTGTGTGCGATTCATCAGACAGCAAGCAAAGGAATGGAAATCTAAAAATAAATAAACAAAAAAGGTCTTGGAAGAGTTTGAAACATATGATCCATATTTGAGGGTGACTTCAGACAGTAAAACTAACACCAGCTTCAGGTTTTTGTTTCAATATTTCTAACACCTGTCATCTACATTATCTGTTGTATGTTAATGTATGAAAAACTAGAACAGTTATTTACATGTTATTTATTTATTTATGTTAGTTATTTACATGGTGATAGTGAAACAACCATCGACATTATTACAAAGGTGGTGGATAGAAAAAGCATACAAACATGTAGCATGAAAAATATTTAACATTTTAGATTTAAACCTTATCTAACTAAGGGAATAAAAAATTATTGTGTTTGCATGGTTATACATTAATGAAAGCATAAATGTGTGTCAGTAAACATGGATATTCTATTCAATTTCCTTCTAAACTTGACGCACTGTATCATCGAAGAGTCACAGTATCACATAAAATAGAAAAGCACTCAGAGAGCGCAAACCTCCGCCAAGCAGCACAGTTCCCCCACATATTGTGACTGACACCCCGCAAT
>JAPSES010075080.1:0-30930 GCA_029822895.1 Maxillicosta whitleyi | reverse complement strand
TTAATAAAATGTCTTCGGAGATACAACCATACGTCTACGACCCTGAATCAGACGAGGATGAAGATGAAGGTGAACAGACAATTCCGATTTGTTTGTCCGGTAGGCTAATGCTAATGCATCACCTAGCTTCTGTTCGCTGTTCTTCCTCTGGGATGAGCCTGTGGGCGTACCATACACGGCTCTGGGCGGGGCTTATGATGTTGTGACGTAGATAAATTTGTCCTGCTCTGATCTGCTCGTTTGTCTGTAGGTTAACCTTTCAATAACAAATAAACCCATTTAGGTCGAACATATACTGCTTGTTGTGACCCACCACATTATAAATAGAGCTACTCAAAGTGTTTTTTTAGTGGAAGGAGCTCTTTAACTATTCATGAAAGTAATATTTACATTAATCACAGTATTTCTTTTTGTTACTGAGGTGCACAGTACCTGTCGAGTTCTCCGGTGAGAGCAGCCAGTAAAGAGCTCTTTCCACAGCCGACCTTCCCCACTATGACAACCAGGGAGCCCTGTTCAAACCCCAAATCCAAGTTTACCTTCATGTTTTCAGTTACAGTAAAACGTGTCCATGCTTTAATTCACTACATCATAATGTACTGATAAATCGGACTTTTATTCATCAGTCACTTCATAAAATTCTCAGTCTCATGTTTGTAAACAAAGTATCTACATGTTTAGTGGCTACTTCAATATCCTTAAGGTAGTTAGTAAAAGCTAGCTCATTTCGTGATATTCAGACATTCACCAGATAGTCAAAAAACAGTTTTAACCGATAGACCCACTGCTACTTTTGTGGAAGTTCCCAAGTGAATTTTTCTCTATATTTAACATTCCTTAAGTGATTTAATATCATTGATTGTAATGTTATCTTCCATATTTTGCATTTTTTCAGTGTAAATCATGTATTTTGTTAAAGTTAATTCACTGTTCATGTACATTAAAGATCAGACTAAAGTTGGAGGTTATTTATAACAAAAACAGAGAAGAAAGAAATAGTGACTTTTTCCAAAAAAGATATCAATAACTGAACATAAAAACAAGTGTCCATCCACTGTCATTGATCCAACTCCACAGGTTTTACTGGTGAATCAATGTTTTAGACAATAACAGTGTTTCCATGGTAACTATGTGGCCTCTTAACATCAAAATGGGTCATATCTGATGACCATGAAAAGATAATAAACTGTATTTTACACCAATTATTTACATGTATTAATAGGATTAAATGATCAACAGGTATTAAACATTTTAGATCAGTAGTTGGCTTTGGTCACAGATGGATGTTTGGGTCTTTATGGGTTAACAACTCAATTTAAAGACTTTATTCATATATCCACACAATCTAAATCTGTAAATTACATTATGTATGTGACACATCTTTCTATAATATTTAAACTCTAAATGTTCTGATCTCTATAAAATACATTACTTATTAGATTGGATTAGATTAGTTTAGATTAGATTAATTTAAATGATCCCTTGGGCAAAGCCTTCAGAAAATTAAGGTTCCAGTAATACAAATATACACATACACATTAAAGAAATATAACGAAAAAAAGTCAGAATTACTATAAAAATAGTAGTGAAAAAGTTTTGATTACACATTGGAAAGTAGTAGTAAAAAATTAAATAACAATGAATAACAAATAATAATAATAATAATAATAATGTAATAATAAATAAATAAATAAATACCTTTGTTATGTGTAGATTCAGACTGTGGATGAGCAGACTGCCTTTGGCCTCTCCTCTGTCAGTTTGTCTGTCTTCGTCCTGGTCGGGTCTCTGCCAGGAAAATGTTGCCTGGTCCAATAGGACGGATGTTTGACTGTCTTCAGGAGACACTGTGGAAGGAGATCAGGGATGAATTGTATGAACCAAACATGTGACATTATACAAAACCATCTTCGCTTGCATGGAGAAAGTGTCTTGGTTACTGTTTTTTTTTTTTTACTCAAATATTTCATTAATTTTATTTTATTGGAAACCAGTCATCCAATAATCCATAACTATTCCCTTATTCCCAAAAGATTCTAGTATTTCTAGTCATTTCAAAACAGAGCTATAAGCATAATAAATGATACAAGATATCTGGAATATACCAATAAACTATTCTTACTCTCACAGAAATTCAAATGAAGGGATCTGGTGAATTTAAAAGAGCATTAGTATTATACAAAGCAAGAAATAATAATAATACTTCCAAGTAACATCCAAAAATTATCCACAGAGAGGGTTGTTATGACTACAGACAGAGATTAAATCATTTCATTTATAATAATTTCACAAGAACAAATCTTAAAAAGATGTGCATTTCATATATTGGGGTGGTTTTGTGAAATAGAATGGAACTAAATATAAAGTGTGAAAACATTACAAAATTTAAGATGATTTACAGTATAAAAAAATCTTATTTTCCACAGCTATACTAACAATGAATGAAAGTTCAACAGTAATGTTATGATTTGTTCTCTTTTTTCAATCATTTAATAACTAACCTATTGTTTTTTATGGACTGTATATATTAGTCATATACATTTGGGGTAGTACATTATAAACTCAGCTTCTTCCTACTTAATTTCAGATATAAAGTGTTGCTAAAGAGCCAAATAGTTGTACATTGTGTGATAACTTCTTTTTTTTCTTGGTCAACTTATTACTTTTAATATTCCGGAGAGTTCCATTTAAATTTGTAATTTCTTTTTGCCTTTTGTCCACCTTTATATGTTATTCCTATATATGTTTGAAATATCATTTGACTAAAACTTCTTTAGTGTGGTAAAATTAAATCACAATCATAACTCTCCATCTGAAAATTCTGATAAAAAGTGGATTAAAAAAAACAAAACATTAGACAATATATTAGCAGACATCACAGATATACATCACATTGTCTTGTCTCCAGTTCTCAACTTTACATGTGTACAGAATCATCTAACCGTCAGCCTACCTAGGGCATAGTACGCCTGCAGATCCTGGTTAGTTAGTTTGAAGAAGCGCTGGATTCGTTCCAAAGACACTTTGGCCTCCAGGATGCCGTTGAGGACCCAGGGGAAAGCGTTAAGTGGGACAATCAACATTCCCACTAGAGCCAGTGTGGTGAAAACCTGCAGAGGAGAATGGACTTAACTGAGTCATGACCTGTACTCTGAAAACAAATCAGTCATTTGTTCTTAGGCGAGCTCCAGCGCTGTTCAGGAAAGATGAACTGGTTACCTTGGCTGCAGTCAGCTGATGTCCCAGCAGTACATATGAGACGAAGGTGAGGATGGAGATGACCACAGGCAGAGCTGCCCAGGTGTACACACACAGGGCATCCAGGTACTTGATGGCTTTGAGGTGGGACAGCTCCTGTTTTCGGCAGTGAGCAACTTTCTGACTGAAGTGAGACTCCCAGTTGTAGAATTTGATAACGCGGATACCAAAGAGGATCTCTGTCATGAGCTGCGAGACAAGAGATAAAGTGCCATTTAAATATGAACAACTGACTATGGACCAGTCTTTTAAATATACATTTGTTATTTGGAAGATTTCTGTTCATATAAAAAAAAAAAAAGGCATATTCAGTCTGTGTTACACAGAACATTCCAAGTGGCAATAACATTCCAAGCCTCAGTCACAAAGCTTCTTACAAATGATGGGTTCATACGAATCTCATGCTTCATATGAGTTCTGGAGTTCGGAGATATTCGTGGAGGGAACAGAAGTTTTTTTTACAGCTGTCTTATGAAGTCAGTAATCAGTCATCACCAAAGTTTGTGTGGACATCTGTGATCATGTCCACTTTCCCAAAAAACAACATGGTTTAATCTTAGAGTGCTGTTCATTCAAATATTCGTTTATTTTCTGAAGTGCTTTACCTCCAGACAATTGTGGAGGCGCTGGAGTCTAACCCAGCATTAGAGATGTCTACGTACAATTTGGTGAAGATGGATGCCCTTTTCAGACATTAAACTATGTTTACTTATTTTTACATTAAGCCTTTTAGGATGTAAATGTGCGTTTATTTTTGGGATCGTGTGCTGTCCATGGTGCTGAATCAGCATTCATGTGACGTATGCAGGAAAACTGACCGGTGCTGTTAGAAATTAGGAGTCATGATAAAACATCAAATTAACAAATTTGGAGTTGAAAGTATAAGAATAAAACAAAGATACACAAGAATAACAGAGGGAAATGAATGTTAAAAACACTAACCGCCCTACACTGAGTGCCAAACCCTAACTGATCCTCCTTCCTGTGGACTGTGCATTATCTTTCTCCAGGTGTTTCTTCATGTTTATGTTTCTTTTAATCAAACACTTTGAGCATTTGAATCCAGTCATTTACTCCTTCTTGACAGTTTGTATTCATTCCCCTCTAAGAACACGATGAATGCTGTATGAATGACGCATACCTGCCTATAGAAACCATCCATAGTACACATCCCTGACTAATGTGCCAGTCTAAAAAATCCCAAAGGAATCCCAAAGTGACAATTACAAACATTTTATAGAAAGGACAGTAAAATTAGAAAAAAAGCTCAAAGTTAAGGTAAAAACCATAGGAGGAAAAATCGAACACAAATAGGTATTTGAAAAACATTTAAGTGCTGTAAACATACTTTAAATTCCAAAAATGGATCAAACTTATCTCTGAAAAGTATATGTCCTTCTAATAATGTAGTAAATAATTAACTAACCATTGGAAAATGTTACTCAAAATGTCTCGCATTTGCATCTAAAACATATCAAACAGTCACTGAAATATCTTTAGGATCATCGATTGGAGTAATTAAAAAAAAAAGTTGATGAAAAAGATGAATTTTCACTTTTTTCCCCCATCAGAAAATTATTTGTATATTAAATTAATAGTGAATATAACTGTTATTTGAATCCTGTTATCTACCATTAGTTCATATGGGTCTCACCTTTACACGGCTGTCCTTGTGCATTAGCATCAGCTTGTTGTTGCTAAGGATACGGGAAGCGAGGAACTTGTTGAATGGCACTAGCAGCAGCGCCACACCCAGGCCTCCCAGGAAGGCCACGCCCACCTGCAGGTAAAGTAGGTAAAGGGTGACAGAAAAGCTGAAGGGCAAGCTCCACAGCTCATGGAAACTGTTGAAGAAGTTGACCACGCGGTCGGTGTCTGTGCTCATCAGGTTCACCACTTCTCCCAGAGTGCAGCTGGACAGACTGCAGCCGCTGACCCGCAGGGCTTTACTGTAGATGGCCGAGATGAGGGCGGAGCGCGCCGACAATGACACCTTGGACACCTGGATGAAGAGGTGTAACAAAACACTGATATATTTATCACAATATCATGTTCAGCGACACTGCAGTAATTAACATGCAAAGGTTTGTGTCTGACAGTTACATTATGTTTATTTATGTATTTATTTAATTCTACTTTTGTACTTGGAATTATCTAATAAGATATAAGATAAGATAAGATAAGATAAGATAAGATAAGCCCCTGAATTAGAGTTCTACCTGGAAGACGAAGATGTTCCTGAGGACAGAAGTGAGAAGGGTGGTGGCAAACAGTCCAAAGGCGCACCATGCCCCCCTGCTGACGGGAGCCCCCTCCTCCTCCATAAAGTTCACCAAACTGCTGAGCAGGAGTGGACCCGCAAAACTCAACAGATTGACCAACACTTTCAACAGGCCGAGCATATAATACCAAAACCCGAAGGCCTTGTGCAGGACCCTCAGGAGACCCACGTCCCCCTCCAGCTCCAGTGTTTCTTCCTGATAGTGTGAGCTCCATGTGCCATTCAGGAGGTTTCTACTGACTGGCCTGGGCCACTGATCCTCCTCGGTTCTGATCCCCGGTCCACCTCGACATGATTCCCAGCACTGGCTAAAGTACCGGCAGACAACACTGGTGCGCAGCTTCCAGGGAAGATGATAAACATCACCTGGTTTATCGAGCTCTCCTCGCTGCCCTCGTCTGAGCAAAGGAGTCAGCCACAGGTAGAAAAGACGAGAGAAGCAGCTGCTGCCATCTTCAGCCACCATCTCACCTGCAACATTATAATCAGCGGATAAACGAATAAAATAAATCATACAAAGCATTGTTTTTACAGTACAAATAATGACTCAAAGCATACATAGGTATCTTTAATCAACTTCTTGGATAAATCTTTTTCATATCTAAGCAGGTAAATACTTCACTGCCTTATTGAACCCGCTTTACCTTTGATGACAACGCGCATCGTGTGCCACCTTTATTCTGAGTCTTATGCAACGTCACAGGATTTATCTGTATCATTTTTGGACACATAATATTACTGAACCTAGACCTGACCAACTGAATGAACCTGAAATCACAACACAGGCTTGTTCTGTAAGCACGAGGCATGATGGGTAATCACTTCATCTACCACTTTTCTCACTGTGATGGACCATCACTTTAGAACAGGGTCAATGTGGACTCATCAGACCACATGACCATCATCCGTTATAACATAATCCTATCTTTAAGCTTTTATCAAAGTGTATGGTTATGAAATGAGAAGCTACTCACTGCATCAGTTAAAGGGTTAAAGAACTTGTTGTGGCTGAAACATAGGAATCACTGAAGTAATTATACAATAGAAAGCTGTTATGTAGGCTATTTAATTAAACCAGGCAGTGTTACATGTGAGGTAAGTTTAATGTATGAATAATGTTATTGGAGGGACAGACAGTAATCTACCTTTCGCCAACAAGTAAATGAAAGAATACGAGGTTTGGACTTAAACGCATTAAGAGGATTAATAAATTAAAAGGATAAATGAAATAATGAACAAACTGGAATTGAAATGAAAGACAAATAGAAATAACAAGAAAAATAAATAAACAAATAATTAATCCTTAATATTTTAAAACTGAATTCAACATTTAGCAAAGACATGCAGACAACCTGTACTCAACTGAAACTGTATTGTGTCAAATATAACTAATACCATAAACTAAAGTTACACAGAAACTCTACTTTCATTATATTATACAAAAGTCTTTTTTTTTTTTTTTTTTTTTTAATTATAAACTATTTGCCCTCCAATACTTTACCCCAGCAGGCGACAGCATTTAATGGATCTGTGTTCAGTCTATTAATGTGTGGAATCAAGGCAGGGACATTACTTTGAATGTGACTGTAAGTGTCAAACTTTGTAGAGCACATGTAGAAAAATCAAACTTATGCTTGTCTAACTAAGCTGACCTTGGCCAGGGAACTGAGAATAAGCAGCCAATATCCGGTGCCAAACATTTACATACAGCATTTGGATCTATGTTTATATTTTTATCTGCACATGCTGTTGGTTTTGTGTGAACTGTGTGATGTTTCTGTTTGTGAATCATACCCCTGACAAGTACCACAACACCATAAATAAAAAGATTACCATGGAAACAAATAAAAACTAAACAAAAACTAAATAAACAAATAAAAGCTTTAAGTATCAAACCAGTTTTAAAAGCTAAGTAAAACTGGACCGGACTGGAAGTATAAAAAATAAAAATGCAGTACATTTGCTCACCTGTATCAGGCTGTGAGCTCCCTGGAATGAGTGAGGATCCATCCACAGCATTTACATATAAGGTGTACCCAGCATCACTGATACAAGGAAATATAAATGCGAAAAGGTAAACTAGTAGAGGGAGGGTCCTAGCGGAGGCAAGTGCAAACCGTGTGACTTTGAGAGGCTCTGTAACGTCCAAATACCCTTCAGTGTTACAGTAAACCATCAGGGTGATGACCAGGTTTGGGACTGACAGGAGAACCAGCAACAGCAGCAGCACAGGTCCTCTGGTCCTCCTGAACGCTGTCCTCTGCAATACACCGATGGCGCTAAAGTGAACTATCCAGGCTAGAATGGCACAGCCGTCAGCCAGGATGTCCAGGTACATGTCAGCCTGCCGGAGGATGCTCACCACGATGACATCTGCGGTGAAAAACAGCACCGCCAGCAGAGCCGACACAAGCCGGAGCGTCCAACCACAGGGAGGAGACGAGTGGAAGTGACTGAATCTGCAGAAGAGAAACAATGACCAGCCGCAGCCAGGAAAGTGATAAAGAGTACGATAAAAGCATGACAAGTAAAAAAAATACAAGACCAGGGGTGTCAAATTCAATTTTTTTCAGAGGTCACACTCAATTTGATCTCAAGTGTTTTGTCAAAAGAAAAAAGAATAGAAAGCCCTTCAAGATATTTAATATTAATTACCCCAAAAAAATAATCAGACCATTCATGATTTTCACTGAATGGAAAGGGAATAAAAAAATGTAATCTGAAAAGGAACTGATGGTGTCAGAAACATGAAGATGAGTGGAATCACACTAGTGATGGTCATACTAGTGTAGAAATGGAAATAATCACATCAAGACCAATAAAATAACTACAGCTCATTTGTACATAAAGACAGTACTTGGGTAAAAATATATAATTACATTCCAGCAGTTTTTTTTGCTTCCTTATAAATAGCTTGAAATTTACTGTTAGCCAACATTGTAATATTCCTGTGTTTGTTTGACCTGATGTTTCAACAAGCTGTGTCCTGTGCTGTTGAATTACAATGAATTGAACTGTCATGTAAGTTTATTATGAAATATAAAAATATGACCCCTTTAAAAGTATGAATATCTGTGACCTACCTTGCCATGCCAAGGTAGCAGGCACTGAAAACAGCCATCCCAGCATGTGGCAGTACTCCAAGTACGAGCTGGTTGAAACAGACGCTGATCTGCCCATTCTGCCACACAGGAAATGGGTCCAGCTCATCTGTGTGACAGAGGCCAGTGACCAGCTCTGCTGGCCCAAAGTCCTTCATCACTCCATGTATTTTACACCATTCCTTCTAGGAAAAAAAAGAAAGAAAAAAAAGTGTAAACAGGTTTAGTTTATCTCATTGCATTCATTTATTTTATCTGGCATTTCCACTTTTAATTTCCAGTAGTGTTGACAGGAAAAGCAGGGGGGAGAGAGCTCATTCATTGATTTTTAATGCCCTCAACTCAAGATAAACACTAAGTTCTAGCCTTACTTCTTTACTAAGAAAGAAATGAATCCAATCTTATCTTAATTTAGTTGCTGTTTTTAGTTGTTTCCCCTCTATATTTAATATTTCTACTGTAATTATTTATTTTATTTAATCTATAATCTGGAAGATGGATGGCTCCTTTGTTTCTCTCCCTGTGATGTTTCTTTCACTTTCCGTGTTTAAGGTTGTTGGGGAGTTTAACTTCTGGCACACTCAGGTACTTAATAAAAGCTCAAACACTCGAGATTACGAACTTGAACAACGGCCTCAGAATATACAGTTTGTAGATACCAGTATTCAAGGCTTTCCTGTTAACCTCTGTCACTAAAGTGACTAAAAACAACACTGGAAAAAATGTGGGCAACGTCAGACGTAACTAAAACAATGTAAACAAACACAGCTAGCTAACTAGCTTATGTTGCGACAGTCCTAAAAACACAAACACCGAGTCCTTAAAACACCACTAAGATATTTCAATGCCAGCTGTATTGAAGTGACATCACAGATTTCGTGAAATTAAGAGAAGCATTTCGAAAACTTACCGGCTTTAATGTAGCAAAGAAGAGACGACGTTGTCGAGCTTTGATGACGCACAGGACTTTCAAAATAAAAGTACAAACATGGAGATACGTATGTAAACTCGAAATGAAATTGCCTCGATTTTATTTATTCATCACTTAACCAGAGAGGGGGTCACATGTAACCTCAATGCACTTTACAATTTTTGGTATTCGTGCAAGCACAGTAAAATCATTATTATTTTCCATTGTACTTTTCTGTACATGTTTAGAATTTATACATATTTGTTTTTATTCATGGTTTTAAGTTATCTCTGGCCAAGGGTGGGTTCATTGTTATTTTTAATGTCAAACAGACACTCAAAACTATGGTTAACCCATAAAGACATAAAGAGCAACTCATGACCAAAATCAGCTACTGATATAAAATGTTTAACAACTTCCGATCTACTAATTCTATCAAAATCAAAACATGTAAATAATTGGTGAAAAATGCTATTTTTCATCATTTCATAATCAACATCTGATATGACCCATTTGGATGTTCAGAGGCTCAATAGCAAACATAAAAACAACTTAATCTTCTACAACACTGACTCACCAAGTCATAGATCTTTAGTTTTGTGTTTCGTTAATATCTTTGTTTAAAAAGTCACTTTTTTTTCAGTTTTCTTTGCTTTTTAACAAAATAACCCTCAACTTTATTGTGAACTTCAACATGATCTGTAAATACATAATTTTCACTGAAAAAAGAAATAATATTAAAATGAATGGTGATAGATCATTTAAGAAAGGTTAAATCTAAATGGAAATTCAAATGGGAACTACAAAAGTAGCGCTAGGTTTATGGTTTAAAGTAAAGAAAATATAAAGATTAAACAAATCAATCTAAAAAGACGACAAGTTTCCCATTTGTACATTTATTCACCAAAGGTAATAGAAATTGAATGAAGGATGCTCTAACACAAAAAGATTTAATAGGTGAAAAATAGAATTTAACATGAAAATCTGCACTTCTCTCAACTCTTTTTTCTTTGATGGTTTAAGTAACTTGAGTAACATGGCTGCATTAAATCAATTCAAAATTACATCTATGTTAATGTCTCATTTATACATTCAATGTAGCATTTATTTAATTAATTAGCATTAGTATTGTCAACATAAAAAATTTCAAAAACAAATATACTGTGTATTTATGTAATGTTTTATTGGATTGCAGCAAAATGAAAAAAAAGTTGAGCAATTCATCGAAAGTTCAAGTAGTTAAAAATGAAAAACACATTGAAAATGGTTTGACTTCTTTATTGAGGGGGGAGACTGTAGAAAAGGAGCAAACTATCTTTTAGCACCTTCATACAAGTTATAAAATTAATTGCTGGTTCTGTGGGTTCTCCTGATAAATACAGTAACTGGGTGCAGAACATTAAATGCATCTGAGTTTTGGGGAAAGCGAAGCATTAAATTCACAGAAACCAAGTAATAGAGGAGTGCTATTTCAGAAAGGCTCATTATATTTAATTACCATTAAGATAAAATTTACAAATTTAGAACCTGGGAACTTCATCAGTGCACATGACATTAGCATGTAACATAAGTTAAAATACAAAATTAATTTTACAAATGTTGTTACCTGGAATTAGACAAAAAAAAACCAACATCTTTAAATACTGGGTGCAGCTGTCTAAGGCATCTTTAATTCAATAGAAAAAAGATCTAGAAGTCTTATACAAAGCAAGAGTGAAGCTATACAATGTCACATTATATTTTATTACTTACACACTGTACAGAGTCCATTTCCTTCAGGGCTGGCAAGGCCAACCATAGCACTAGGCAGCTTAACTTTTTTAATATCCTACATTTACTGTGTCTAACAGACACACACTGTATGTACATTTTCAGACATGAAATACAAACATAAATATGAGCAGGTTCTTTCATTTCACCCCAATGGCATTGTACGTCCTTAAACAGGTTTGTGAAAAATACACCAAATATTGGCCACCTAAGATAAACATCATTTGTCCCTCCTGTGAAGCACTGTGAGGAAAACGATCTCAAAGTGCTTATAACAAAGCTCTCTCACCAGCCGTTAAAGAATTTAAAAACCTTTTAAAACATGCCACAGTGAAAGCCTTCAACATGTCATCTATTAAATTTGACCAAATAAATCAGTGTACGTCTTCAGAGAGCAACAGTATGATGATACTAAGAGCGTTGACTGTACAATAGACCTAATGCTAGTCATCTGAATAGCAAGAAAAATCAAACTTTTTGAAGTATTTAATCAAAATTAAAGCCATCAAAGAGCTGGAAGGATGAATGTTCAATGTAATTGATAAAAGGCCAGAGAAAGCTCTTTTTTTGCATCTCATGACATTGATTGTCAAGTCAGGCCAAAACTCACTAATCAGTCATATATACAGCAGTGCATAGGCTGCAAAGCACCAAATCAAAACTCTAAAGAATAAGTTACTTCGGAAGCTAATCTTGTCTTCTGTTTATCAAAATATTAATAAGGGCTGATTATTTTCTGAAATGGTTGGACTTGAAATACCGCACCTTCCACAGACTTGGGGTGAAAGAAAAAGTTCTCAAAACTGATTTGCTACTTCAGTTTTTCCAATTTTGTGATCAGAGAATAAGTAACCAAGAGTATAAACCTGATCAAATATTCCAAACTAACACTAACCACATAGAATTTTATACTCAATATCACTTTTCAGTACCAAAGACCTGGTCTGGTCAGCGTACCTGTCATAGTATCCAAGAAGAATACATTCTGCAGAATCCCAAAAGGAGTCTTGGGATGATTTATGAATAAGGTGCTCAACACCTGTTTTGACAGCTATGTCAGTGCATTTTATCCTAAGATGGATAAAATGTAAATGTTCCACTCCTGACAACAGAACAAATTTGGTTTTATCCACAATTAAAACACTTTCTGCAATATGGCTGTCCACAACGATAAACCTGCACAGTTTACAATATTCAACAAACTTAAACTTTCTCCATTTTTGACCAAATTGCTTCTGGCATCCCACAAGGTTCATCCTTGGGGCCTCTCTTCTTTGCCAAGTGCTCCTTTCAATTAAAGATGTGCTCTCTAATACTCTACTGTCATTGAACTTTATACATTAGAGACTTTGATATCCAGTTGGAGTGAAACTGGTTTAACATTAAAATTTTAAGGGGTTTTCAGTTTTGTCTCCCACAGTATACCTAAGAAAAGGTATGTTTACATTTGACCACACTTGGCAGTATTTTAGACCACTGTACAAAATGGTTAAATTTAAAGCTGTGGGAGGAAAATATTAAGAATGAGGGAATAAAAAATAAAAAATTAGAATGTGTAAACGCACACCTTTCCTCTGCAATTGTCTCTGTTCAATTGAATCCAAAAGACTGAATATAATGACAGACAACCTGAGGCCATTTCATCTCACTAAAGAGAGATCAGCAGCCTCGTGTCTGGTAGAAATTAAAGCTCTCAATCACATATTTCAATTTCTATGCATACATTTCTGATTGGACAAGCTCAAGCAGAGTAGATGTTCTACAGCCCGCAAAAAGAGTCTAGAGGAAGTGCAGAAGTCTTGTGTCCTGTCAGACCACATGAAAATGTGTGGAAACTGACGAGTGGCTTTAAGGTTTAGTAAGTTCTGGCCTCAAACTTCTATCAAAATTATATCATTTTATGGTCCTGCAGGCAAACTGGAATTTTAAGGACTTTTGTTGCTGCTGATTTTAAAATGTTCCGTACCCTCTCTGAATCTGTACTGTAAGTCTGATTAATTCCACTTTTGTCACAAATGTATGGAAAATTACTATAAATAGTTTATTTTTATTAACATTAAAGTATATCCCTAAGCATATACACAATTTTAAAAGAGCTGTAAACTTCTAAAGATTTGCAAGGGGAAAATTGTGAAATGGTCCCCATCTTTTTGGGTAAACAGATTTTGCAACAGCTAGGTCCATATGAAGCACAAACAAAATTATCATTTCAGTAAAAGTAAAATAAAATTCCTTAAAAAAAAAAAAGTGAAAACTGCGTACATTTTTTTTCCTTATGGGGGATTTTTTGATGGCCTGTTTCTGGGAGCTCCTGTTCCACGACAAAGAAGAAAAAAAATATGTGCAAGTAAAACCAATCAGGAGTTTGGATAAGAAAAAAACAAAAAGAGGAACATGTGAGTGTAGTCCTGTGATGTTGGGAGTTTGTGTCTGAATAATTCTGAATATGTTTCTTCTCAAGAGAAATTCATAAATAAGCAAATTGAGTTGTCTGAAGCGTCGCCAACTCATTGTGTTATTCGTTCAGTTGGAGTTGGCGATAGCCCCTGCTCAGACCAGATACAAACAAAAAAATAAACTATTATTAATAAATTTGCTGGATCAATTTGAAGCTGGTCAGGAAGGTTTTCTTTGTACATGACGCTACACGGTGTCCTAGAGGAGTGAGAGGGGACACAAGGCCTTTTTTTGGGGGGAGTATTTCCCATTATGGGACAAGTCAGACACTCCCTTCCTCTGCTCTTCTTCCTCAAACACAGTTCATGAGGGTTTGTCTGCGTGTACACTCAGTACACAGTCTGCTCACAGGTTCTTTGTGTTTATGTGAGTCTTGTAATGCTTCGTCAGGTGGTCGCTCCGCATGAAACGTTTTTGACACTGACTGCACTCAAAGCGTTTGTCTCCTGTGGGGAAAATAAAACAAATATTTTACATCAAACAGTGAAGGGAAAAAGTGTGGGATAACAAAACACGAAGACAGGAGGGAGGTGAGTTATGTCAGGTACTTGTGTTTCCTGCTCTTCATTTTTTACTGATACTGATATTTCCCCTTAGGTACACTTGAGCTTTCCATTTTTAGTCCTTTGTCAAGTTACACAGCAGTTCAGCGCCCCTGTAGAGCACCCAGCCCACACAAACCTCCTTAAACAGCACTTTTTTTCCCCTCCAACACTCAAACATTCTGGTTCTTTCAGTAACATTACTACCACAGTGTGAAAATACTGCAGTACTGAGTATTTAAGTTTTTCGTATGGCAATATTACGAACAAAATGTATGAAAAGTCACAGTGCAGTAAAATGGTCCCTGTAAGTGTTTTAACATTTCATTTGATGTTTTTAATTCATTTTATAACAGCTTCCATGTGCTGTATTTCACTGCTGTACATGTTTTAGGTTGAGCTCATTTGAAGTACTAGATAACCTGTTGCAGTTTCTTTCACAACAATCCATCATATCCTATGTATATACATTTTATACATATTTTATACATATTCAGTCTGCCTACTGTAGTGCCTCTTGGCTAGGTCAACATTGTAACTGAGAACTGAATCTCAACTGATGTACCTGGTTAAATAAAAGTTAGAAATTAATAAAAAACATTCTATAAGATCTCATGGTTTTGAAGCATAAATCTGCAGAAAATAGTAACATTCAAATCAAGTCCAAACAGCCTCTAAAGTGTACATTACTGCATTAAAAGGTAACTATATTCCACCACTTGATCGACATATAAAATGTCTTTGTATTCTGCTGTTATAAAACCCACCAAGGTTTTATAAGTGGGTTTTCACAGCAGACCGACTTCAATGACTGTCAGGACAGTGTTAGAAAAGGCCGTTCTACTGTCGGGTTCAAACATAATATAGCAAATTTATCTTGTTTGACTCCTGAAACAAAACTGGTAAAATAGGTTCAACTTCAAAACTAATTAGTGACATATGTGTTTATGAGTGTTAGAGTCTGTCATAGACGTACCTGTGTGCGTCCTGGCATGCCGCTGTAGCTCGTCGCTGCGTGTGAAGCGTTTCCCACAGAATACCCAACTGCAGGCAAAGGGCCTCTCACCAGTGTGCAGTCGCACGTGAGCTCTGAGCAGTGATGTTTTCCTGAATGTCTTCTCACAGCCAGGGACGTGGCAGATGTGCTTCCTCTTCCCCACCTCCCCAGGCCTGCAGAGTGTGACACGCGCATTATGACAGAGCCTCCAGAGCAGAGCCGAGCTTGGACAGTAACACACTCACCTCTTATCAGCGTCTTTACAGTTGGGGCAGGTGCAAGCCATGCGCCTCTTCTTCTCTCCTGGCTGACCAGGCAGCTCGAGCGTGAGGGTCTGGTCTACCTGGACGGCTTGCTGGCCCTGTAGCGCTGCGAGTTGGAGCCCTCCACCCTGCATGGTTTGCACTGTTAGGTGCTGTTGGCCTGGAAAACAAACCAATACACTGTAGAAGACACAGTAAACCCTCTGCAGTAATGGGTAAGTTACTGCAAAGATCCAACTAAAAAGCTGACAATACAGTAGAAAATCCCACTATGAGTGCACCATCGTACGAGTACAAATCCGCAGTACAAACAACCTTCGTACTAGCCACCGCTAGTCTGCACTGAGCTCACACATGCTCCCTCCAACAGGAGAAGCCTCAAGTAGCTCAGTTCACATGTTCATGTTATTGAAGCAACATCACAATCATTGAGAATTAAGTGAAGTGAGAGAGAAATTGTTCCACCTGATGTTTTAATGGAAGGAGATTCTCCCTTCAAACAATAATCCTGCTCTCTGCTCCACTGTCTTCCTCACACACAGATCATCTCATCTTTATGGCAAGTAAGTTAATAAAACCAGTTTATTTCTTTTGCATTATGTTTTTAAAAGAATTATTTTCTTTCTAACTGCACTTTTTGTTTCAACAACCCTTATAAAAAAGGATTTATGTGGTTTTGGGGATGGAACGCATTAAATGTATTTCAATAGAAAAAAATTTATTTGTAAAAAGGAGTAAATCGCAAAAGGAGCACAGTCATGGAAGTAACATTGTACTGTGAGGTTCTGATGTAAAGCTGAACAACAGAGAAATAAATAAATGCCAAATGTGGCCCAGAGCCAACATCCTTTGGGGACCAAGCCAAATTATAAACCAAACCCTGGAAACACAGATCTATCATGAATTTTTTTAAATCCTTTTTTCATCTGCTGAAAATGAAGGAATACTCTTTTTTTAAAAGAAAAAAAAAGAATTGAATTACTCTCATCCACTTTAATTAATTAGTTGTATTATTTAATTGCATTAATTCTATTTATTTTACCTTGGAGAGAAAAGTACAATACATAAATTAGGTGTAATATATAATTGTGATTATGCTGACTTCAAATCTTGTGACCGAGTGTGTTGTATGGAAGATAATTCAGCAATGTGTAGTGTTATTGTCCATAACAAAAATTCCCATGTGGGACAATAAAGTTTATCCTGACCAACTCACCCCCAGCGTTGGTGATAGTGACAGGAACTCCCTGAACTTGGACCCCGTTGATGCTGATCGTCTGGACTGCCTGTGCTGCTGAGGACATCTGTGATGTATTCAGAGCAATCATTCCCCCTGCAGGAGCGATTTTGGCCAAAGTCCGCTCCTTCCGTCCCCCGGCTAGCGTCTTCTTGGTACTGGCTGCAGGTGAGGAGGCTGTGGTAGTGGTGGTTGTTACTGATGGCGTGGGGGAAGCTGTTGAGGAGACCGTCTCCTGGAGCTGGACTGTTTGCCACTCACCTGATGGTGTTTTGAAAAAAATCTGTGGAAAGAAAGCACCTGTTTTTATAACACTATGAATTTTTTTTTTGAAGCATAGAGAACTGATAATGATTTTAGTCGCATGTGACTCTTTCATCCCTCTGCGGCAGATCCATGTGACTTTGGAGACATGAATAACACTCAACAGAATAATGGCAAAAGGTTTAAACAGTCGGTTCTATTTGTTAGTGGACGAGGTTGAAGCCTGTATTCTGGTAATTGATGTATTGGTTGTGAACGTAACAGCTCTTAGAGCCGACTGTTAAATGAATGATAAGAGCCAGAGCCACTTTTTTCTCAATTTTTTTCTTTTCAGGATACACATATTTGCTCTACTGCTTTGTGTCTACTGTATTGAACAGAGCTGTCTTGGTGCTGTCCAGTGCTGAACCTAATAAAGGTCGCTTTTTTTTAATATACATAGCAGAGTCCTGCATGGGTCCACTTTTCCAAACCAACACCTGCCTGTACCTGCAAAACTGAGTACTGCAACCTGACCTGCTACCCACATTTTTTTCATGTCATTAAATGTCCTGCAAATTATTTTCATCCATGAATCTTTGGTTTTACACTTCCTTACATGCCAACTACCTGCATTGTGTTTAATGCCTGTAAAAATTTGTTTTTTTGTTTTGTTTTTTTTATACCTGTCCCCACATGTTTTAGTGTGTACCCCTCCCAGTGCAGATATATAGCATTAGGGTAAAACATAATGTGACCACACTTGAAAACCCTTAGCCTAAATTATCAGGTACACTACTGCCCCCAGTGGCCTGATTTACCAGTGCATAGCAAAGTTTTTTCATAGATGGACGAAGGGACAACGAACTGATGACAATACCCTGTGGCCATTGTGAAAATAATTATGCAGTCGTATGTTTACTTTAGTTGTCAAAAGGGTGTTGTGGCTCCTGGTGATTTCTGTTCTGTGGGAAATAGGTCCAAATGCCTCAGAGTGTTTAAGGTTGTTGACCACTGGCATAAGGTCTACGTACGTCGTCAGGTTTACTTAAAGAGATAGTTCGGAATCTGAATCTGAATCTATATTTCATCCCCGTCAGCAGTGTCGTACAGCCACACTGACTTACCCCCAGCAGTGTCCTGTGAGCTACTGTCTCTCATTTCCTATCAGTGCACTGTCATACTGCTGCTCACTAGTCAACAACTTTTTTCAGCAGTGAAACAGGTAGACTAACTGTCATCTTGCGGCAGCGCGCAGAGATACGAAGAGAGAGAAAGTAGGGCCAAGTGATTACGATATGTAACGTTTTCATGGACATTGATTTGTGATGCAAATAAATCACTCTTTTGAACACACACTGTTTTTAGAAGAAAAACATTTTATTTTAGTGACCCCTGCAAACTTGCCGGACTACTTTAATTTCGACGTTTCAACTGGACCAGAACTGGGCTCACAGGACACTGTCGGAGGTAAGTCAGTGTGGATGTACTACACCGATGAAGGGGATGTCATACAGATTCATGTCAAAAATTCCGAACTATCCCTTTAACTCTGACATTCTCACTTACAGTATCTATAGGTATGTTTTGTTGCAGCCCATGTATGACAGGAACTCTTAGCAGCAGAGTTAATTAATGCAGGAAGTTTTACAAGTAAAAATAAGACTTGATTTCTGCCTGAATCAGGGCCTGTTATATACTCAATGTGTTTATATGTTGTAAGTCAAAGACCAATCAATAAAGACTTACAAATAACAGTTGACTTGACTTTTTTTCCCCTTTTTCAGTTAAAAATTTTTTTTTGATTAACATAACCAAGAAGTCATTTTTAAGATTCAAGGTATTGGCATCTCCATAAACCCATTTGTTTTTTCAAACACTCAACTGATACTCAACTAATATTAGTAAATTTTACTGGTTTTTAATACTTTTTTTTAGATGAATACCTACCTGTGTGGGTGAAGGATCTGTCGGAGTGACCTGCAGGTTCGAGGGTGGTGTCTGTCTCTGTGGAACTGGTGGCAGTGTAGCTGAGGCAGCTTGTACCACCTTCAGGGCCTGCTGTGGGATCTGAACCACCTGAGACTCCGGTTTAGACTGGACCAGCTGCACCTGCTGCACAACAGCTGGCTGCCCAGGACTCTGCACAATCAACAAGTTGTTGCCTGCCTGCAGACATAGACAACAAGGTTATCCACTAATACTCTGGTTTAATTAAGCCTGTTTATTGGATGTGTTGGGCTGTTTAATTTAAGTTATGGGAGCCTGAAAACAACTCAGAGTTCAGTGTTATGGCGCATTTCCACCACCTGGAACCTGCTCAGCTCGACTCAACTCAGGTACTATTCCATTACAGGATACTACCGATGTAGATTACCTGGTCGTCATAGCAACACAGTGTGTAGCTTCGACAATGTCATCTACAACGCGACACAGCTGATGTTAAAAATAAAAAGAGAACAACCATGCGATACAAGCTCACAATGAAGGATAGCAATGGAATGATATTTTTTTATCCTTGGTATGTGGTCGTTTCTTATTATTGTTTTGCTGACTGATTAACCTACCCGTATATTTAATGTAACCCTCCGAATCAAGTTTTTTTTTTTTTTTTTTTAAATGGCGGGTCACACATTGATAACGCAATAACGCAGAGACAACTCAGCCAATCAGTGGTCTGCAGTGTTCACATGTCACATTTTAATATTGGTTACCCCATTTTGGGACCTCAGCAGAGGAGATATCAAAAACTAGCACCAGGTGCCAGATTCCAGGTCCTTTTTTGTAACGGAAATGCAAAAAGTCTGAGTCAAATCAAGCCAGTACCACGTAGTAGAAATGCAGCATAGGTCTGTGATGAAGGAGGGAATATATTGTTTTCTCTGGAACTGTCACTCATCCTGGCTGTTCACCGTCTACTGATTAGGTCTGGAGACAAAATAGTGGAACCGGTGCATTCACTAACTTGGTACTAAGCTTTAACCCATGAGAACAGAACATTTGATCATTTTCTCAATGTGACAAGAACAAGGCTCAAGGACATGTCATACTTCACAAGATATTCAAGTGCAGAACTTATGGGAGGGAGGCCCTCCAGTTTTCCACATTAACCACACCCACTTCAAATTTTTGACCAATTGTGCAATAGTTCTCAGACACCACACAAGAAAAAAGTTCTACTTGTGGATAGTATGTCAAGAACAAGTTGCAAGAACTCCCAAACTGGGGCAATGAGAACACATGGACGTCATTTTGTTCTTGCAGTTGCAGTCCAGGGAGCAAGAAGAAATTTCTCTGTTCTAGTGGAGTATGTTGAGTATGGCTTTAGACTGAAGCCTACAGCCTTTTATAACTGGAGTGGACAAAATGAACCTTATAAAATAAATATTAAGTTCAATGCAACAATTTATTACTCAGATGTAAAAACAGATCAGATTGAGCATTGTTCCTCTCCTGTGACTCCACAGCTGTTGGGAAATGCACAAACACACACTCAGAGGTCCAGAGGCTTTTAAAGGGGAAAAATAGAAGGGAGGGAAGGAGTATGCAATTCTCAAATTTCAAATATGAAAAAATAAAAACAGGACACATCTAAAAGAAATATTTCCCTCTTTAGTGGATCTTATGCCACCTCATAACAACACTGAATTCTGCCCTGAAAGCTCAGACAGTGAAATTATGACAATGGGCATAGCTGTGTGCAATATGTTGCATGCTAGATGTTGTATGGTTTTTAGAGTATCTTTTTTGGAGGTGCACCCAAATTTCATTGTATGGAAAAACAATGACAGTAAAGTCTCTTATCTTATGTTTTTAATAAAGACACAGCCAAAAAAAAATCACATGATTATTTAACTGGTGGCTGAATTTATATCTTTGAAGTGAGTATGGATGTTAGAACGCTTGATCACATGTAGTATTTCTTTTCAAGGTCAAGTTTGAACCTTGTTCTGGAATAACAACACAGTTGTCGAGTCAAATATTGTGCATCAGCTGCAGACACATGTACCTGTATAATGTTGTCTCCAGCTTCTATCAGGATGGTCTCCATCTGCTCTGGAGGTGGTGAGGCAGCCTGCACAGGTGGAGGAGGAGGCTGAGTAGCTATGACTTTCTTCTTCCTCCCTCGTCTTCCCTTCCCAGGAGTGGGTGGGGCCGCTGCTGTCTCTGTGACTATTGGAGTCCCGCCCACCTCTCCTGTCGCCACATTGAGTGGCAGTGTCAGCCCACTGGGAAGCTGCACCATGTTTGTGGTGGCATTGTTTGGCTTCCGTGGCTTGGTGGAGGGCTTAATGGCGACACTCTTCTGTGGAGTGACCGGTGTAGCAGCAGCTGCCGGGGCAGGGACTGTCATGGGTGTGGTGATGATTGCTTGGTTGGTGCCAGGTATGAGCTGGATTTGGCCTCCCTGTGGCATCACCTGGATAGTCTGAGGACCCTGGATCTGTGGCATCACCTGATACTGGATGTTGGCAGGTGTAGATGTGTTGGTGCGAGCTGGACTCTGCTGGATGGTGAGCACGATAGGGCTGCCAGGGGCTGTAGAGCCCAGACCAGCAGGCAGCTGGATCACATTGCCCTTGGTTGACAGGAAACCCAGGTTTTTGGGTGGAGCAGGGGCGATCGGAGCTGGTTTTATAGGAAGAAGCCTGCGAGGCTGAGGCTGGGCTGGAGGGGTGGTGACAGGAGCCTGAGCAGCAGGAGGGCCAATTTTACTACAGGTGGCAGCCAGAAGGGCCAAAGGAGAGGGCTGGGTGTCCTGCACACATAATCAAACACAACAAGCACACTTGTATTAACAGTCAAATGTTACACTCCAATCTTCTATTTTTTTTAATTAAAATGTAGGCAAAGCACAGAATTTATGTGCAAAAGTGAAGATATCTCTCAGCTGCAGATATGTGTCCGAGTTTAAATCTTAGCCTAACAGCCAAATTATGAATACAGTGTTTTGTTAGGTAGAATACTGAAGTGGGCATACGACCTGACATTTTAATATGGAAGCTTTGGAAAATACGGTTAAATATTACAAAGGATAAAATGCGCCTGTAGGTGTTGGGAAACAAAAATGGACAATGATGGGAAATTAAATAAATCACTAGGATGCTCATTAAATTTCATTACAAACTGAAAGTGTTCTCTAGGCCTTTTGCTACAGACACTACTCCAACTTAAAACAGCTCAGTGTTTGCAGAGAAAGATTTTAAAAGACAGACTCTAAAGGTTGGATTAAACCAACAGACTTCAGACAAATATCTCAGATAAAATCCTTAAACCATATGTGAAGAGTCATAAACAGAGTTGATCAACTGGTGTCGTAGTTGGGAGTTTCCACCTGCAAAGCTTTAGTGCCCCTCTGTGGTCCACATGTGTGATCCTCAAGCTGTAGAACAAGGAAGCATTCTACATAAATGTCATCTTTAGCTGCTGTTTTAATGCACTGCATAGAAAATAACGGCCATTTAAACAAATAGTTGCTGATTGAATATGTAGTTCCTGTCATATTTTTCACAATTATGACAGAAAATATAGCTAAGAAAATTAATGGAGGACATTTGAGCCTGAAGGCAACCATGTCTCTCAGGAACGGCAAGATGTTTGATTTTATTATCACTGCATCTAACACAGTGACCACCTACTCAGACAAAATCTGTTGCCTGAACCCCACATTAAAAGTGATTTGATATAGCATGGCAACCTCACCCACACTTTGTTATGTTTACCCACATGTTACATGGACCAGTCTACTAGATTCGTGAGACTAGGACTGTAAATATCCAGCCTATTGAAGTGCAAAACAACTTGCCTGCAGTATTTTTAATAAATATAAAATCATCATTTGGATTTTTAATGTTATGCTGAAACACACGTTCTTCTCTCTCAAGTCTGCATCATGAGTCATTGCAGTTGTGTCAATTTTATATAACTTAGAGTGTTTTTCAAAAATGCTAGTGAGCACATGGTTAGCTGGCAAAATTTTAGACAGCTTGACACACACAAAAGTAACTTTCCTACATCCAAAAATGTACTTTATCACAGAACACAGATGTAGGGAGGTTTGCTGATTTTCAGACTAAAAACATTTACTTCATCACTGCATTATCCTCTCTACATATGCCTTTTTGTTAACACAAATATGATAATGTTGTTGAAAAAGGACTAATATTATGCAGGATACTTTTGGTATTTGTCCTTGTTAAGCGCCTAAAGATATGTGGCATTTCTATCTATTTTACAAATAATACAAAGAAAAATTTTGCATCTTCTCAAACTAGCATTTTATTTCAATCTCATGGTAAATCAATGAAATCCAGACATAAATAACCAGTGTGCAGTCAATATTTCAGTGGTTGTATGATATAACTGGTAGGGTAACTGGTTGTCACTCACTTGTGTGGAGGCGGTGGAGGGCTGAAGGTACTCGCTGGGACTGACAGCAACAGTGGTGGCCATACTGTCCTGTTGTTCTAAAAGAAAAAGAGGGGGGAGTAGATGTGTCAGACTGTCTGTGGTATCTATTTTCTTTAACGCAAAACAAAAACTCTACCCAATCTGAAACTTTAATACTGGGCTGCCCAACTCAGGACAGCCTCACAATACTTCTGTGCCACAGAGGCCCCATCCTGGATAAGCGTAGAAAACTACTCATTACCAATACTTACCAAAAATAATTTTCTCAGAAATACTATATCTGTTTGACAACAGGCTCACCAATTTTTAAATGAATTTCATGCCTTTCACCAATCTGGGGAAATCATAACATTAAACACAGTTAAGCTGATATGGGATTTGGATGCTGGAAAGAAAAGGGATAATGTAAAATAAAGATGTATACAGAGAGGGCTCTCTAATGTCTTTTGAACAATTAGTGGATAAAAACAATTTGCCTAGAAACATTAAAATAATTATATTTATATACATGGAATTACATAATTACACAAGTTAAATCTACATCAGAACCTTCTCAATGCACTATTGAAAGTATCACAAAGAACCTCTTTCTCATTTATCTGCTTGGAAAAATGATCTTCAATCAGAAATCTGTGTAGAGGATTGGGAGAGGGCCACAAACAATTAATATCAGGTTTATATGTTTATAGTAGAAATGGTTATTTAGAATATGTGTCACCCCTGTAAAACTACACCATTTTAATCCTAACATTCCTGACATTTGGACAAAGTGTAATAAGGAAATAGGCACTTTGTTGTATTGTGTGTGGGCCTGCAAGAAACTTCAGAATTTTAAGACTCCTAATTTATAGATTTAGAGAATGTATTATCTCTGTGGATCCAAAACTGTGTATTTTACACATTTTCCCTAAGGAGTTTCAAGTAATTGGAAGAAAAAGGAAAGTGATCATTTTTTGTTTATTACAAGCCAAATGAGTTATTTCTTTGAAATGGAAAAATATTCAAGGACCCATGGTGAACAATGGATTAAAGAAGTTTCTTCTAACCTGGCACTGGAAAAGCTGGAAGCTGAAGGAAAGATCACAGACAAGATCTGGACACCCTTTTTTTTTTTTTTTTTTTTTTTTTTGCAACTTTTAAAGGATTTTTATTTATATAAAATTAAATTGTGTCTGTCAAGTACATTTTGTTGCACTGGGAGTGGGTACTATTGTGCAGGTAAGGGGTGATAGGGATTTGATGCGTTTGTGTTGTTGCCTGTTCTTAAAAAACAACAATAAATATATTTGTGGGGAAAAAAAAAGAAAGAAATACAACACAAACTAGGGGCTCCCTAGGTTTCTGTAGAGCTTTGGATGCTGTTAACACGTGGTTTGTGGAGGGCTGATTTTATTTGATTACAATTAAATTTTAACATGTGTATGTAACATATGTAGTGGATTTTCACATTGTGAAAAAATGTACTTATTGATGAGATGAGCATTATGTCCTGAGGTAATCCTGTACATTTCTGTGTGTCATAAAAAAATAATAAACACAAAATAGGACTGGATAAACATTAGTGACAGCATTAGTAATTTAGCACAACCAAATTAGCGCAACACACTTTATTTGATTGGATACAAAAAATCCTTGGTGAGATAATTATGATTTCTAACATTGGATGTTCTAATACATTTCTGACAGATACACAAGGCAATTCTGAAAAAAAAAAAAGTTAAATATTTATCAATAAACAAAATCTGTAGCAGAGAAATCAATCATTTGAACTTTTGCTCAATGTTTTCTTCACAATAAATGGACATAATGAGGTGTAACAAGATTTTGAAGCAATGTTTACATGCTTTAAAACCTGTACTTTTTATATACTATGCAAAATATTTTATTTGTAACTTAGACACTTAAGTTCACTTGAAAATGTGTTAAAACGTGGAAGCCCTATTATGTGCAATGTAAAATATTACTTTGAAGTTATCAGCTCCTCAAAAAATGATGTCAGTCAATGAATGGCAAACTGTAGGACAAACATTTACTAAGTATATCAAGCATTAGTCAGCCTTTACACAAAGTTTTAAGGAAGCTGGGATGCATGAAGCTCATTCACTGCCTATTGGGAAGCAATGCCTGGCTCTCAAGAAGCACACACAACTTGGACAAACAAACATCCAGCTACTGGCAAATATTACGCAATCAAAAACATTAACCGAACCAAATTTATAGTGAACCTTATATTTCTATATGGACAGAGAACATAAGTAGATTTAGGGCAGGCTGCCCAATAGATTAAAGAGCGGAGGACATCTAAGCAGCAGCTGCCTAATGGCCAAACCACCAGACTGGCTCCAACTGAAGAGGTGCACTTTAACATCTGGCCACAGTTTAATAAACATACATCCTGAACAACTTCACAGAAAAATAAAGATTAGGTGCATCTGCTTTTGTGGTGCCACCTGCAGCATCTCTAACAGATGCACAGATTTATCAACCAAACATCAGAAACAGCCAATAAGCAAATAAGATGGCATTTCACCGATAGCACTGGCTGTTGTTTATCTGCTGCGTTATTGAAGGTTGTTGCATACATTTGTGTATAATGAATGTGTATTGAATAATAGTTATTAAAAGGCTAAAAGACTAGAAAAAAAACTGTTATTTTTAAATAATGAGGACATAATGTTTTCATGGCACAAAAGTGTGAATTCATAACAGCAAAACTAAACAAAAACAAAATAATGTCACCATCACCATCAGTTGCCAGCTAAACTGTTGTTTTAGAAATCCACATCAGCCCTATCCAACACATTTTATGTCTGGTTTTGTGTTGCAGAAAAGCATGTGGGACAGTCTTATGGTTCTTCATCTACCACCACTTATCATGGACAAAACACTGCATTCATGGTGCCGATAGTATCTGTGTGCATTAGCTCAATGTACTTAGCTGGTAAACAAACCACTTACAACTAAACAGCAGATGACACGTAACCACATGACAACCACAGAGCTGTGTCATAGCAACCAGCAAAACTGGAGAGATGTGCACAAGCTGTTGGGAAAGAACTACTCTATCAAAAGATGCTGATTTAATGGCTGAAAAAACGGACACTACAGAAAGTAAAGCCAGTGCATGCACACTATGTATCCCAGTCTTAAATAAATCACAGTTTTTAGAAGAAATATTTTCAGCAGTTCTGAAACATATTTTCCATTGACATGTAAATGCATGTTATGGTTTCTGATTACATGTGACAAAAATATAGAATGTCATTTACATAACAGCAACGTAAGGCAGTATAGGTAGCTGAAAATTAGTATTACTCTTTCTTTAGGATGTCGTTTGCATAGTTTTAATATCCAGTAAATATCTTTAGAGAACAGAAATTTCTATAAAGTATTGTGAGTTTTGATAATTGACAGACCTCATTTCTTTATCAGCAACACTGCAGCAAACTTGAGCTGTATTATGGATAATTCAAGCCACAAATCTGTATTCCAAGCCAAGTTATTAAGGATGTTTCCCAGTTTATGTCAGGGATTTTGTCAAAACAATTGATGTAAAAACTTGTATTAAGTTCATCAGACTAGAAAATTCAAAAAGCTTTATTCCGAATACATTTTTGCTGGATTTTTTTTTTTTTTACCCACAGAAAAAAATTTCATTATTGCCATGTGTATTCCAAGCTTCAGCAATTGCTCATTTCCCACCGGACTGAGCTGAAATGTGTACTGAACATCCAAGAAATTCACATAGGTTGTATTGCAAATTTATATTTGTATATATATCTACAATGAATATCAACATACTCTTATAAAGTTTTAAAGGAATCAAAAATGATTTAAGATCTATAGTCGTAAATTTTTACTTAAAAACAGCATTACATACTATTACAGAATTATATGAACACAATCTCAAACGTCATACAATTGAGACTACAGAAAGGATTTGAGTAAAACTTTAAGCTTTTGACAGGTCCTACGAACTTACTAGAAGATTTAACATTATTTCCCCCCCCCCCCCAACAAATCCAAGACATTACTGAGGGCATGGGTTACTAACCCTGGTCCTTGAGAGCTACTATCCCGCATGTTTTAGAGGTTTCCCTCTTCCAGCACACCTGATGTTCATTATCAGGCTTCTTCAGAGTTTGATGATAGGCTTATCCTTTGAATCAGGTGTATTGGAAGAGGGACACCTCTAAAACATGCAGCATAGTAGCTCTAGAGGACCAGGGTTGGTGACCCCCTGACATAGGGGTTCCAATGTGTGTTTGTGTGCAGCGACCCAAATGATAATTATATTATGAAGTGTCTTTTCCACGACAAGAACTATTTAATTCTGCCAATCATTTCTCCACAATCAGTCTTACGTTGTCACACACTTGAACTCAGTGTTGTGACAAACAGGAACTACTCTGTTGCTGTGTCATCAAGTGATAGTTGTACAAATGCAGCTGTGGATCAATTAAATTTCACCTCATCCTGCTGAGCCGATCATCTGTGCTGGCTGAGGCTGTTGTGTTGGCATCGGTCTCCACATTACTCAACACTATTTCAGCACAATCACGTACAGGGGTGTGTCTTTTAGCTTTGTTTGTAAGGCACAAATAGGAAAAAAGCAATGCGGCCTCAAAATAGCGCCGCCATCAAACATACACTGTTGGTTTGGTTTGTGGACAACCAGCTAGCTGTTAGCTAAAAAGCAACACTGAATAACCGGGCAGACTGAAGCAGCTAGCGGGTATCTTAAGCTGATTTGTGGAGCTTAATTCACACTCATAAACAATCAATGCGTTACTTGCTGCGACTACATAACTTTATTCTTGCATGGGACAAACGAGTGATGGAAAAACTGAATGATATTAAAAAGTTAACACATTATTGGCAGCTTGTAGTAGCACATTTGGCTAGCTGACGCGTAGCTAGCAAGTCAAACTCTCTTTGATAACGTTACAGAAAAAGGCAGCCCTTTTCCGGAAGTGCATTGCTTTTTTTTGCTTCACACAATAGCCCGAGTCGAATTAAAACATCTTTATATTACCACATAATGTGCAGTGCGTTTTTGGCCATAGTAAATAAAATGTTTTACGAAGTAGATAGTAATATAAACACCAATGTTTTAATTCCTACCCACCGCTCATGACGACATTCGCTCTCCGCTCGCCTTCAAGACCGAGCCCATGGAGGAGTCCGCCCGCGCTGCTGCACCAATCCACGCACAATGGAGTGTTGAAGGACGGCCAACACAGCTAATCAGCGGGAGCTGTCTTCGTGATTGAAATTTAAGATAACCAATCGTGACACTATGTTTTCTCACGTAGCTCGATGGATGACAGTTTAGCCAATGGGATGTCGAGATAACTGGCAAAAGAGGCGGGTCTAATGGATAAACCCCGGACAGGCGTTTGTCCTATTACAACAGAAATAAGGTTTCACTGACGTCCCTCGCGGCCAATGTGATGTTTTAGGGGCAGTTCGGTTAAAATAAGAATGACATCCCTGCTGATCAATGAGGTTTAAGTCAGCGCAGTCTGACCTGTTTAAATTGCGCCGTGTGACATCAGTCCGTGATGACCAGAGAGAACTTAATCTGACGTGGAATACTCCACACGGAAGTCATCTCAATGTTGTGATCCCTTACCCTTATACTGAATGTAGGCATTTAAGTCTTCAAAAAAATAAAAATAAAAAATCAGCCTACATATTATACTACTCTGTAAGATAAGATAAGATAAGATAAGATAAGATAAGATAAGATAAGATAAGATAAGATAAGATAAGATAAAGTTTCCAATCTGGGTCGTGGGATGAATGTGCAAAATATTCATAATATTTTCAAGAATAAAGTTTACTTTTCTAAACATAAAGAAGAACAGAATGGAGTGCTCATTAATTATCGGCTTTTACGTTGTTATTATTTTATTGGTCTGGTCCTCAAGAGATCATATTCATTTGAATGTGGCCCCTGAACTAAAGTTTGACACCCCTGATATAAAGGGTAGAATAGAAAAAGGATAAAGTAGAGCAAAGGGCAAAAATTAGACTATAAAACTCTATATACTGTGTACATAGAACTATGAACATAAATTTAAAAAATACCATAAAAAACATATAGTCAACAATCTAAAGGGTGACACATGAGTATATGCTAATATAAAATACAAAATACCACTAATATGTGCAAAAGTGGGTATGGTGATCTAAAATAGCGAAAATGAATGTTGAAACTGCAAAATATCAGGTTCATATATTTGATATTAACACCATCAATTTACTATAATAATCTTTCAGAAATATTACAGTCTTTTGGCTGTATCTTCCAATCTATGTGACTTATCTGTTTTTTGTTTTGTTTTTGTCTAGTCTGATGTGTAATGCTGGGTTAAGATAACACTAATCACCCTGTTTATGTACTGATCCAGCTCTAAGCACGACATTGTTGACTATTGATTGGCTGAAGCTGTAAATAAGCCTGTTACCAGCTGATTATTTCAATTTCCTTCTCTTTCATAGTCTGATTGTTATTGTTTTAAAGTCTGTGAAATTACATGAAACAACAGCAACCTCAACAACAGAATAAAGTGCAAGAAATAAAGATATTGCAAAAGACAAACATTATAAAATTAAATTTAAAATAATAACAATAGGCAATAAATCTCTACAGACTATGTACATACTTACAGCAAACAGTGCATTGTAAACCTTTTGGCGTTTTCTCTCAATTGAGTATTTTCCAGTAAAACATGTGGCATATGCTGATATTATTCTGGTTTTGTGAGAATTAATATTCAGAAAATGAATCTAGTTTGTATGTTTTACAGCAGGTTGTGATCCACCATCCCTGTTTAGACTGGAATAAAGACAAAGATCCTCTTAGGTGAAGATGGATCCAATCCAAAGAACAATTGACATTTCTGGTCGGAAGGAAAAATATTGCTGCTGTTCTGCATTATGACAGAAGATAGCATCAGCAAAAAATGAAAAGCTGACCTTTTCCAGAAGGTGTTTGAAGGAACAAAAGGGCAAGGCTTAGTTCACACAGTGGAACATCTGACACCAGTGTAAAATAAAAATAAAAAACCCAAACATTATCTTTAATTGGGTATGCACAGTGTTCTTTTTCATTAATCATGTACACAGTTTATTAGGAATTTTGTATTTTTTTGTAATGAAGGCAAAAATCTGATTTGTGCATACAAAATAGCCATTATTTACATTCTTCTTTCTTGGAACTTGTTTCCTTCCAGATGCTGTACAATATAACTGGTCAGAGATGAACATGCAATGTGTCATGTTTCTAATCTCAGAGTAGGAATGTATGACTCTGTAATCAGATAATCTGACACAGTGACCATTGGATTAAAATACCATGTAGTCTGAATCCCATAACTCACACCCAGTAGATAATATCCCTGTTTATATGGGATATTAATATTTTATAAATGTATTAATAATATTTATTTTTC